>JARYGA010051862.1:0-14884 GCA_030545235.1 Helianthus tuberosus | reverse complement strand
CACCGAAACACGTGAAATCTTGTTAACTTATCTATTTTGTGATTTTTAAAGTAGATATACCTAAAACATCTCATAAGTATCAAATTTTCATGCTCGACAAACAAGTTACATCTTTAACGCGATTTTTACCGTTTCTACCGCACAAAATGCACAAATATACATGCAAAGTCTAAACTTCCAACAACATGTTAAAACTTAACATACTTTCACATTTTCATGTTTAAATCACATAACACGTTTTAACACATAAGGTTTACCCAAAATTTTACCCATACTAGTGTACTTAGAAAAATGCGTATTTTAGCGATTCGGTAACGTTTTCGGGCGTCAGAAGTCACGTATGGCCAACCAAACACCAAGTAAACTTAAAATTAGTTTAAATGCTTATTTTTAACTAAAAATATCAGTTTACTTACTGATCTAAATCAGTTTTATAAAAATCACTCGAAAAGCCAATTTTTGACCGTTTTAACGCATAGTTTTGCGTTAAACGTTACTATAATCATCCCAACTCGAAACGACTAGATATTTTAACACAATACATGTTATTTACTGTTAAAATAGTGGTTATGATCAGATTAGTGCAGTTTTTGTGTAAATCACATAAATCATGCGATTTCACGTATTTTACAACTTTTAAAGCACCAAGTACAACCTGCAAAGCTAGTAAACATTATGTCAAAGTTATAAATCACTAAGCACTTTAAAATAACTTTATTTTAGTGTTTATAATCTGCTCATAACTGATTTTTACTAAATCATACTCAAATCACATTATTTCACCTATTTTACAAGTTTCTAAGCCTCATGTATAACATGCAAAGCTAGTAAACCTTATGACAAAGTTTTATATCATTTTAGCACTTCAAATACTCATATTTTTAGTGTTTATTTTCTGATCAAAACTCATTTTTATCAAGTCATGCTTAAATCATCATTTTATGACCACTAATCATCATGCATGTTCAAGTAAATGCATCTAATGTATCCATATAACATCATCATCAACATGCATGATCTAATTTTTATCCATCATGCATTTAACCCATATTCAAACATTCAAGAAGATTCTCATCTTCCTATGATCATTATCAAAGCATCACTTTTCACATAAACTCATTTTAAATAAAAAAGCTTTCATATGACACCTTTTAAACATACATGCATTCACCTTTTGATTCTTATCAATCAAGAACATCAAGAAAATCAAAACTCAAACTCTATGTCTATATATATACACATACGGCCACACATATACATACAACTTCATCCATTTTATTTTCCTTTAAAAACCCATTTGTTTTAGTTTTCAAGTTTATGTTTAAATCCAAGAACAAGATAAACTTTTTACTATCATCTTCTTCATCAAAAACCAAGAACATGGTTTTAAAAACAAGTTTATACCTTTCAAGATTTTAGTGGGTTTTTGACAAGATTTTGAGATTATGGAGCATGTTTCACCTTGAAAACACCTTTGGACCTTCAAAATAGCTTAGAAACACCTTGGATTTAATTTGGTTCTTGCTAGAACATTAATATTTTCGAAAATATGGGGTTGTGAAGGGAGTTTTCGGCTGAATCTTTATGAGAGAGTGATGAGTGTGACAACCCTCACTAAACCAGGTATCCGTACGACTTAATTAATAATTAATTATTGCTTAATTACTGTGCTTGCTTGAACTTGTGAATAAACTGCTACTTGAATACTGATACATGTACTTACTTGCATCATACTTTACTTGCTGTCACTACATTATTTACATGCTGAACCTTAGTGACAAACATGATGCACAAAAAGCACAGTAGCACTATAACGGATAACCTATTGAACATGCTGATGAGCCAGCATCAGGCAGACACTGCCTCTAAGGCCTGTAAGAGCCTGAAATATTTTACTACACTAGTGGTGAGTGTAGGGATATAAGGGTTGTAGAACTGCGTCTCTAGGAATAAGTCACAATGACTGGATGTGCCTAAAATGTACTCTAAGTACAAAACTCAGCACTTTACATAATAATTCAGCTTTTAGCTAACTAATAAAGTGCCAAAACTTGAGAAAAATATTACTAGACACTTTCCAAAGTGTCAGAAATGAGTTGTGTCACTAAAAGGGGTAATAACGACACTTTAAAGCTTTGTTAGCACTTTAACGGATTACTATCCAACCGAACAACCGGACTATACCCGAAACATGAAAATATTGTTATTTTCATTATTTATCTTTTTTTTCTGAGCCAGTTAGGGTCCCTGAATACCCTAACACCCGTCATAACACACGACACACAACTAACCAAGTTAACTACTTAACTAACCTACTTATCTTAACTAGTAGCTAACTAATACTTGGAAATGGACCAAGACCCCCCCCCCCTTGCTAACCGGCCCCAAACTAGAGGGGACACCCTTTGATTTCTTTTGATTATTTTAATCACAATGTCTAATATCTAAATGACATGTGATCCATTGGTTATTAATCCCACAATTGTCTATAAGTAACTTGAGAATGCACATAAGTTCATTTGTCACAACAACACAAGAACACTACTCTCTCTCTCCCTTTGGCTCTCGGCCGAACCCACACCCACACACCCATCCATTTTCGAGTTTGATCTTGCAAGTTCCAAGCATCTACAAGTGTTAAGGGTCGCATATTAGGAAGCTTGGTGCAATCGGAAGGCGAAGGACCTCTTTATCTTGCTTTTATCCACCTCATTTGCGCGTAGATTCTTCCCTAGCCTCGAGCTAGTGGTATGATGTTTAAATCCCTATCTTGAACTAATCTAAAGCGGTTAATATGTGGTGTAATGATTAAAACTCGAAATCTTACAAAATGGTGCATTAAAGTCTACTAAAAACATGAAAAATGTTGGTTAATAGCTCATAAGTGGTGTAAATGTTGTAGTATTTGATTTGTGTGATTATTTGGACCCGATCTATGTTGTGGTAGCTCGGATCATCATTTAACCCAGTTTAGTCATGATCTTGGATTATGACATAAAGCTTGTTTAAGTATAACAAGGGTTAGAAGATGAAACTCTACCACACAAGAATTATGAACTTGTGTAAAAGTGTTTTAGTTTGTACAATAGTGTTTAAAACTAGTAGATCTACGGATCTACAGGTGGTATTTTCAAAGGACCGAGTGTCAAAGAAATCATGTTTTTCTAAAGACGGATCTTACACTAACAAGAGTGGTTTTTAGAACACACAAGTGTGTAAACACTTGTGTAACACAAAGTTTCGACAAAATAACTATTTTTGTAAAAATTGACGAGAAGTTGTAAAGACGGAACTTCCATAAAAACGAGGTTTTTACAAAATCGGATTGTTTTATATATAGATCCACTAAAAGTAATGAGATTTACTTCACAGTTTGGATAAATCACAAGTTCATGAAGTTTATGCGATTTATATACATATTTTGACTAGTTGTGATTTGAACATTGTTTTGGTTGAATAAGAGGATTGTTGGTTTGATTTATAAAAGAAAATGATACGCTTGAAAGCGTGGCCACCTCCAGTTACAGAGGAAACTCTGGCAAAATTTTCCCAAAAACCTAACACTTAGAAATATTTTCACTATAAGTGTTAGAAATACATTTTGACTTGTTTTCGAATTATAGATTTCGCCACAACTTATTTACAAAATACCGGAGGTGGGATTTCACAAAATAAAACGTGATACATATATATATTTAGTATATATTTTTCACAACATCACTTGTATAAGTGTTTATAATTATTTTGTGAACTACGTAAATATTATTTTTAGAGTAAAAATAATATTACTAAGTATTATTTTGGGAAAATCACATGTATTAAAATATAATATTTTTGGGAAGAATATTTATGTTTTGAAGTTGGAAATAAAATATATTAAGTGAGACTTAATAGTGAAATCCGAATGTTACTAGCACACATGTATTAAATCCCCCATCCTTGGGAAGGAGAATAACTTCCAAGTATACAGAATGTAAACACGAAATAGTTGCCTAACTATTTCTCAAAAACTTAAACCATAAAGCTAAGGCACGGCCGTCCGTCTAATAGAGTTAGCACGTGTAGGTCGTCATACAGCTGATCGATTTGGAGGCATACTTGGTAGAGACGCACCACTGTGAGTTCATGTCCCCCTTTTCTCTAACTGTTTTCAGTTTTCTTAACTGCGGGGGTGAAATACATGTTACTTTGATTACAAGTACTTTATACACGGTATGGTTAGCGTAAGGAGGTTTACTACTTAGATCATGTGAGTGGGTAGGAGCAATATGAGGCCATTAGTCCTCATAACGGGACCGAGGGACAGGAGCGGTAGATCTATCTGGGTGTAGCGAGCCCAGCCCCAGGCCAAACTAGAAACGGACCTTGGGGTGACTTTGTCCACATACTAATGCCGTGGCGAAATCTGCTAGGTTTGAGTCTCCCTATTTGCACTTCACATATATCAGTGGCCTTGCAAACCATTGGTGATCTCAATTCCCTTATTTGCTACATACCAAGACTATTTTTATACTCACAAAGGTTTACTTACTCACTTACACATGAACTCGCTCAACATTATTGTTGATTTTTCAACTTACATGTATTTCAGGAAATTAAAGATCTGGCGCGGTATGTTATGTTTTCCCGCTGCATATGGGTTCCGAGGTCATCCGGGTTTAGGAAATGTGACTTTTTCCTGGACGAGTCACAAATCTTAAACTGCGTTTATTTCATGTTGATGTTTATGTTTTTCAAGACAATGTTTTATGTTACGATGTTGTAAGTCTCTAAGACAATGGTATGTTACTCTGGTTTTAAAACTTAATCAAATGGATGATCTTGCATGATTTTATTTCATATAGCTTTGTTATGGTTAAGCTATGGTATTAAGAAGTCACACCAAAATTAACCACGCTTCCGCAAAGCCAGGGTGTGACAATGAGTGTTTGAAATGAAGTTGGGTATTGGAATGGTGAAGTTATGGGGGACACAAAAGCACACACTCATCACCACCACCCTTGTTAGCCAATAGATGGAGGAGAGAGAGAAATAATCAATTGTATGGCTGCCAACCAGCCATTCTCTCTCTTATACACACATATATAATCGTATATGTACACATATATACATATTCTAGACTATAAACTGGTATTTAACCGGTTACCGGGTATTTTATCTAGCGTTTTAACACGTTTTAAATTATTTTTAATGCTCTATAAAAATAAAATCACCAAAATATTATTGAACAATATTTTGTTTGCCGGGACTGGCGACGTTGCCGGTATTTGGCAGTATGCGCGATGTGTTGCGCGGTATGCGCTTAAAATCGCAAAAATAGGGATTTGTGCGTTTTTATTTATTTTTATTATTCTAAAGTAATAAACTCATTAAATTATTACTAAATTGATTATTAGTTGCCTTGACAGGCTGTGTTGACATTATTTTGTTGGTATACACGCTGCATCGCGCGGTACGCGCTTAAACTCGAAAAATAGAGTTTCCTAGCGTTTCAAATTATTTTTCCACACGGATATGATTAAAATAATTATTCTAATCATAACAGATTATTTTTAGGATTTTAACACTGATCGGGTGGTCATCGACATTTGTTTCGCATTTTAATCTTTACGCGATAAGCGTTTATCTTACCGTTGCCAACATAATTTTTATCAAAGTTTAATTTTACCAATACATTAAATTTCACATATAAACATCATAACCAGTCAAATATAGCCCTGTTACCGATTCACAACACGTGTTAAAATTGTACGGTACGGCCTGAAAAGCCGGGTGTCACAAATCATACCCACCAACAAGGATGGTCAAGAAGTTAAAATAACTGATAGACTTGGCAACAAAATCACTTTGGAAAGATCTGTGGGGTCCTTAACTTTTGAGGAGATTGAGAAATACCAATTTAAACCCACATGGTCTAATGAGTGTGACATCCTTGAAATTTTTAAACCCATGGATTTCAAAACTGTGGATGGTGTCAAAGCTCCAAAGGCCAAGATCATTCCTCTTAAGGACATCCCAATAGTGGTTCAAAACTCTATTGCAAGGGAGTCTAAAAAGAAGAAAAGAAAAGGTTAAACACTTGTTTTGTGATTTCTGTGAAAAGAAAAATCATTTGACCAAAGATTGTTTTCATCTAAAAGCATATGATATTAACAAAACAAGCATCATTGTGCCTTCAAAGAGCTGTACCATCTGTGGTAAATCAAACCATCTCACTCAGGAGTGTGTGTATCTTAAATCCTTTGATGTAAAAAAGAATGAGTACACTTCAAAAACACCCATGAGTTCATCAAGTTCACAAGTCAAGAAACAACCATCTTTTGTGCCTGTCCAAACAGCTGTTACAAAACAGCTGAACCAAAACTCTATTAAAAGAGAGGTTCAAGTGACAGATGCACCCCCTGCCAACCAATATAGAAGAGGTAAAGGCCAACCACCACATCCAAGGGTCCCACATGTTTATGAAGCCTACAAAAGGCCTTCTAAACCAAGAGTGAATAGGCATCCCTTTGAATATCAAGAGTTGATAGGAAATGGCTCCCAACAGTGGTTAGAGAAACAAGTTTCAAAAATTGCTCAATCCCCTGATCTAACCACTGTCCATCTTCCTGACCTTAACATAGACACTGTTGAGACCCCATCCAAAGCCTTATTGGCTTTGGAGACCCTCCTGAACTAATTATTTACTTGATGTGTAGGGAGCTTTTGCATGCTTAGATAGTCTTTGGTATGTAGATAGTGGAGGCTCCAGGCACATGACTGGATGTAGAGCCCTACTCAAAGGTTTTAAAACTCATGGATGGGGTGATATATCTTTTGGTAATAATAGTAAAGGGAAGGTGATGGGTTCTGGTACAGTACAGTCTGGAAATGTTAGGTTTGAAAATGTCAATATGATAGACAATCTAAAATTCAACCTCCTTAGGGTCTCTCAAATGAGTGACAAAGGATATGAATCATTTTTTACTAAGGAGTGTTGTAAGATTGTTAGACCAGAAATGGTTAAAAAGATTGAAGAAATAATAAAAAATGGAAAAACCCAACTTGTTGCTCAAAGAAGGGGCAATGTTTATGTAGTTGATTTGTCAAAAAAGAGCCCCAGAACAGATGCCTGTCTGTTCTCAGCTGCCTCTAACAAAGAGACAGAACTATGGCACAGAAGATTAGGGCACACAAATCTCAAGACAATCACTACTTTGTCAAACTAGGGACTTGTAAGAGGTCTTCCTCAAAAATTGTTCACCTGTCCTGAGCATTGTGTTTCCTGCTTAAAAGGAAAACAACATAAAAGCTCATTTAAGTCCATTGAAGAGTCTAAAACAACCAAGTGCTTGCAAATGTTGCACATGGATCTGTTTGGACCAGTAAAAGTCATGAGTCTCAAAAAGAAAAGATATTGTTTGGTTATTGTAGATGACTTTTCTAGGTTTACATGGACTTATTTCTTACATTCTAAAGATGAGTCTGCAGGCATTCTGCAAGACTTTGTAAAACAGGTTGAAAAGCAGTTTGACTTACCAGTAAAAGTCTTTAGGAGTGACAATGTCACAGAATTCAGAAATAGGGAGTTGAATGAGTTTTGTGTGTCAAAAGGAATTGTAAGGCAGTACAACATTCCAAGAACACCAGAACAAAATGGAGTTGTTGAGAGAAAGAACAGAACACTGATAGAGGCTGCCAGAACCATGCTTGTTGATTCAGGTTTGCCATTAACTTTCTGGGCAGAGGCAGTAAACACTGCTTGCTATGTCCAGAACAGGGTTTTGATCAACTCCAGGCATCAAAAGACTGCCTATGAAATTCTGTATAAAATCAAACCACTGATCTCATACTTTAAATTATTTGGCTGCCCATGCTTTATTTTGAACCTAAAAGACTCAATTTCAAAATTTGCATCCAAAGTAGATTGTGGTTATCATTTGGGATACTCAACCACTGCTAAGGTCGACAAAGTGTTCAACACTA
This sequence comes from Helianthus tuberosus, assembly GCA_030545235.1. Classification (NCBI taxonomy): domain Eukaryota; kingdom Viridiplantae; phylum Streptophyta; class Magnoliopsida; order Asterales; family Asteraceae; genus Helianthus; species Helianthus tuberosus. Next base: position 6,919 of record JARYGA010051862.1, on the reverse strand, counting down.
GGACTAAGACAGTGGAAGATACTTTGAATGTGAAGTTCAATGAACTCTCTTCAATGAAAATCCCTGCAATCCTGCTGAGTTATTTGATCTTGATAAATTTACTTTTGAAAATGTTTCTGTCAAGACTAACAGTGTAGGTCCATCTCAACCACCTCCATCAGACAATGGATATGAAGTGATCATCCCACAACAAAATTTCAAATCCATTGCCAGAGCAGCAGCTGTTCAAAACACCTGTCAAAGCTCAACCACTGCTACCTCAACAGTTGTTGACCAAAGTAGCCCTTTAACCCCTGCTTCCACATCATCAAACACTGTTGATAAAAATCCTCAAACAGTGGATAAAAATCAACATGTTTCCATACCACTTCCTCCTATTCCTCCACCTCCATTTCAAGACCCTGTTGGATCATCAAAGTCACCAACAGTGGTTAGCTCAGATGATTCACATCTGCAGCCTTCACCCTTAAATGCCATTGTTCCATACAAAGGAGATTTAATATTCTTGAAGTCTCATCCACCTGACCAAATCATTGGCAACATCAGTGAAGGGGTGCTCACAAGAAGCCAATCCCAAAACATCTGTCTTTTTGCTGGTTTTATATCACTCCATCAGCCAGTCAAGTACCAAGAGGCACTAAAAGAAAACAGTTGGGTAGAAGCCATGCAAGAGGAGCTCCAACAGTTTAAAGGACAACAAGTATGGGAGTTTGTACCACTTCCAGAGGGCGTGAGTCCTATTGGCACAAAGTGGTCTTCAAAAATAAAACTGATGAAAGGGGTATTGTTGTCAAGAATAAAGCAAGGCTAGTGGTTCAAGGGTTCAGACAGGAAGAGGGCATTGACTATGATGAAACTTTTGCCCCTATAGCAAGATTGGAAGCTATCAGATTATTCCTGGCCTTTGCTGTTAACCATAACATAAAGGTGTTTCAAATTGAATATTAATTGTGCATTCCTCTATGGGTAAGATTCAAGAAAAAGGTATATGTTTGTCAACCTCCAGGTTTTGAGGATCCTTTTAATCCAAATCATGTCTACAAGCTAAATAAAGCCTTGTATGGCTTGAAACAAGCACCTAGAGCCTGGTATGAAACTCTTTCCACCTTTCTTCTCTCTATCGATTTCACAAGAGGCAAAATAAACAAAAGATTGTTTTTAAATGGATAGGGAAAGACTTGATGATTGTCCAGATTTATGTGGATGCCATCATTTTTGGAAGCACATGTTCCAAAATGTGTGAAGAGTTCAGAAAACTCATGACAGCTGAGTTTGAGATGAGTGCAATGGGTGAACTACAGTGCTTTCTTGGTCTTCAAGTAAAGCAACTACAAAATGGTACTTTCATTCATCAAGGAAAATATGCCAAAGAACTTTTAAACAAATTTAAGATGAATGATTGCAAACCATGTAGTACACCCATAGCAACCACAAAAATAGCCATGTCTGATGAGAAGGATGATTTGGTTAATCAAACTCTTTATAGAAGCATGATTGGGTCTTTATTGTACCTAACTGCATCTAGGCTAGACATCATGTTTGCAACATGTGTTTGTGTAAGATCCCAATCAGCCCCTAGAAAGTCAAATCTTATTGCTGTAAAAAGGATATTCGGATACTTAAAAGGTGCTCCCACACTTGGTATCTGGTATCCAGCTGATGGGAAATATCAAGCTTTCAAGTTTCTCAGATAGTGACTTTGCTGGATGCAATACAACAAGGAAGGTCCACTTCAGGAGGGGTGCCAATTCATAGGCAGTTTCTTAGTGTCTTGGTAAAGCAAAAAGCAAGCAGCTGTTTCAACATCCTCTGCTCAGGCAGAATATATAGCTGTTGCAAGCTGTACAGCCCAACTGTTGTGGCTTCAAAATCAACTGCTGGATTTTGGTATCACTACCTTAAAGACACCTCTCATGTTGGATAGTCAGGCATCAGAAAATATCATCAAAAATCCAGTTTCACACTCAACCACCAATCACATTGATATCAGACATCACTTTGTGAGGGATTGCTATGAAAAAAGGTTTGATTTCTCTACACCATGTTCCAACTAAAGATCAGCTGGCAGATGTGCTAACAAAAGCATTAGATACATCCACTTTTGAAAGCTTGATCTCTAGGATTGGTATGCTGAACATGGAATAACATGCAAAATCCTGTTTTTCTATGAATAAAAGCATTAAAATATTTTTAGAAAATCAAAATTTCATCCTTAAAAATAGCTAAAACTGAAAATTTTCATTAAATCCTTAAAAGTCTGCCACAACCACTGTTTTGGTTCAAACATCTGTTCTGTTGATATTATCCACTGCTGAAAGTCAATCTCTGTTCCTTCATTGTCGTTGTTAAAAAACTGTTGTCAAACATCAATGTTTTAACCCACTGATGACTATCCACTAATAGTAAAAGTCAGCCACTGTTTCATTTTCACCACTGTAAACCACTGATATTGACCATCAGTGGTTTCCTAAACAACTGTCATCCATTATTCATCAGAGGTTGGCACGTGGACTGTACATAGCCGTCAAATCTTTTGTAACCGCTGCCACATCAGCATTCACTTTTCCACCTCATAAAACCTTGATCAAAACCCCAAACAGGGTTTTCACTGTCGAATAGAATTCAAAATTCCTTTCTAAAGCAGTTATCACCAAATTCTCTCAAATCACTCATCGTCTTCTTCCTCTCGCAACTACTTTCAAATCACCATGGCTCTCCCATTCAAAACTCCTCACAATTACCTGTGCACGCTTGAGAAAACAAGTCAAAACACAAATTTTCACTCCATTATTGATATCCTCTCATCTTCAAAGTACAAACCTTTATTGAGTTGCAACGCACCTATCTACCTGGATACCCAACGAGAATTCTGGAAAAATGCCAAGCTTGAGGTCAAAGACTAAAAGGCTTTGGCTATTACTTCAACTATCTGGGGCATTCAGGTCACTGTCACACCTCAAACCCTTTTAGAGGTCTTTGAAATCAATGATCTTACAGGTAAAACCTCTTTCCCAAAGGCTGATTATCAAACTGATTTCATTGAGAGAGGGTATGAAGAAGAAATGAAAAAAGATACTTTACAAAAGGGCAGTTTTCCACCTGCCATGAGGTTTTTATTCCATACCCTCCTCATGTGTGTTTCAAATAAAATAACAGCCTTCAATGAAATACCATTGAAAATCCAATACCTGGGCTATGCTATAATGTCTGAAAGCGATTTTAACTATTCCCAGGATATTTTCAATGATATGGTCAAAAATATTAATAATATCAAAGATAATAAAAAACCATTTCTATTGTTTCCACGGTTTTTAATTTTTTATTTACAAAATAAATTTTCAAAAGATAAAGCACATGTGCTTATCCAAGGAAATCCTTTTCAAATAAACAGCCTATCTTCTAAAACCTTCACAAGGCTGTCAAAACCTTCAAAAACACAAACAGAGCAACCTGAGCAAAATTTAGCAACAACAACTGCTCCTCAGGTCCCTACTATTGAGTCCACTGCTCCTGGTGACCACAGCAGCACAACCACTGGTGTGAAACCCACACCAAAAATCACCAAAAAGCCCAAACAGAAAAAAATCCCAAACGCCCCTCAAGCCCTCCAAAAAGGTAACTCTGGAAGATGAGATCCCAGAGATAATACCTCAGACAACACAAAAGTCACAATAACCACTGCTGCTACTTCCTCACAACGGATGGAAGAAAGATCTCAACCTGAGCCTAAAACTCCACCTGCATCTTCTCAAAAGGATCAGGTTGTATCCACAGGGACACCACATTATGAAGCAATGGATTCACTTGAATCTATCTTCCACAACCCAGCTCCTAGGGAAAATTCTCTTTCTACACCCATCCTCACTGCCCAAATTCCACCATCAATAATACCTCTGTTGGATGCACTTGATATGGACCAGACACAATTCAGTTCTTCTCAACCACCTATCAATGAAAATATACCTCAACAAGTGACTGAGTCTGGTTTCTCTATCCTTGCTAATCCACCAACAGTTGAGGAGGCTACACTGCAGGAATTACAAGTAATTCCTGTCAGTATTTCAAGTGGAGCAGCAACTACAGGTGTTGAATCCACTGATTTGCACCTTGCCAGTTGTTTCATCACTCAGACTCCATTGAAGGTAATTTCCTCTTTGGGAACCAAAGTGACCACTAGTGTGTTTCCATTACCCACTGGTGTGTTTACTAAGGTAACCTCTGCTGAGGAGAGAAGTCCCTTGTACCAAGAACAAGGGGCATCAGTGGATGACTTTTGGGAAACTTTCCCTAAGTCAACTACTGATACAACCACTGCCAGTGGGAAATCAGATGATCCCATTAAGTTGGGTGATGGTTTAAAATACAAAGAGTTAACGGAGAGGGTTGATAAAATTGACACATCTGTTGCAGATATCAAAAAATATGATGCAACAGTTGTTACAATCTCAAAAGGTTACACCCCCTGCTGCAACATCTGCTCATTCTCCCACTGAGCTTTGGAAGTTGTTTCAACCTATGCTTCATTAACAAAGGTAATATGCTGATCAACAGCATGAAATTCAGCTCCAAATATTCAGAAACATGATGGAAGCTAGGTACAAGGATACACGAGCAGATATCAAGGCAATCAAGGCCCATTTGCTTCAAACCACTGGCACTTCTCCTCCTACCATTATTTATGTTGAAAACCCTAATGATGCCAAAAAGGGGGAGAAAGGAAAGAAGGGTAAAGAAGGTTTACATATGCCACCAGATCCAAGGTCCAAACTTGTGGTAGAAATCCCAAGGCCAGATGGTTCCAAGAAGGTTAATGTGACTCAAAATGCTTTTGCTGAACTAAAAGAAAACATGAAAGAGTCTATGGAAATAAAAGGGTCAAAAAGGTTTGAATAGGAGAATAAAGTTATGATGGAAAAAGAAGAGCAGGGTACTTCTACAACCAGAAGAAGAAGGCCTACCAGAAAGGTTAGCCAACCCAAAACCACCACACCTTCCAAAACCACCAAACATACTCCTCAAATTCCCAAAAGTTCCTCACATCAAACCACCAAACCAACAGATGTTAAGACACCTGTTGTATCAACAGCTGTTGGTACTTCAGTGGTTTCAACAAATGTTATCCCAACCACTGCCATCACCACTTCAACCACTACCATACCAAAAACATCACAACCATCACAAAAACCACCTGCCAAAAAGTAGAAGACAACTGCTGACACATCAATAGTTGTAGTGAAAACAGTGGTTGAAACACCAATTGTTTCAACAGCTGTTAGTCAGTCACCCATCACCTCAAACACCATCACTCAAACCACAAACACACCACCAACCTCTCCAAAGCATAAAAGGAGAAGGGTCACAAACATTGTACTGGAAGATGACACTTCCCCACCTCCAACATCTTCACAATCTCTAACCCTAGCCATTATTCCAAAACCTGTTCCAATCTCTTCAGTTCAAGCCCAGAATCCAAACACTGCCCTAGTCCCTGTGGGTTCCAGCAGTCAGGGAGGAGATCAAATCCTTCTACTCTGAAGATGACCCTACAAAAAGAAAACTCCCATCTCTCCAAGGTTATCCTTTGCCAAAGAACATAGAAGATATTTGAAGTTAAAGGCAAAACAAGCAGAGGATATATCTCACAGAGACACAAAGGGAAAGTCTGACAAGGAAATTCAAAGGAATTTGCAATACCTGCTCGCCAAAGTCAGAACCTTAGAGCAGTTCTCAAAAGATCTTTGTCAGAAATTATCAGAAAAAGATGATAAAAGTATGAGACAAGATTACATAGAATACATCATGGCATACAAGAAATACAGGGCAGAAAAGCACCAGTATAAAGAATGGACCATCAGTGAACTTAAGGAGGAGATTGCCAAAATTCAAAAGATGATTGTAGACAAAGTAAAACAAACTCCTCCAGTTTGGGCCAATTACAAGAAGAATGCGCCAGAAAGAACTTTGAAGCTGAAAAGAATGAAAGAAGAGCTCATAGCCGCTGATTATGGGTCAAGGAACCAGGTTACAAGATGGTCAAAGATAAAAGTGATGGATACCTACAAATGGTTGGAAGAGTTAAGGAAGAAAGATCCCACTGCTCCCAAAGATCCTGATTATCCAGAAGCAGTGGTTCCAGTCAAACAGAAGTTGCCCATTAGAAGATCCACTGCTCCACCTGCTGCCATCCTTTATCAAAGAAGGAAACAAAAGCAGATGGATGCAGAAACTAAATAAGACAAGGCTCAAGAAGAATATATCATGAAAATGGTTCTTCAGACACTTTTGGCAGAAAAACAAGACTTAGCACAATCTCAAGACCCTGCCAAAGTTGTCATCACCAGGCCTCCATCTCCAAACTCATCAACAATAAAAACTCTCCCAAAAAACCCATTGGATTCAAAAATAATAAAGTGGAAGTCTGATCAAAAGACCCACCCACGTATTGACTTTGCTTAAATCCAATGGTGAGGTGAAGCATATATCAAGGGAAGAAGCACTTGGCATGGGTGTTGAAGATTTACAAGATCTCCTTGAGCTTACACTGTGAAGGGATGAGGATGATGTGGATTCCATGGAATTTGAATTACAATACAAAGGACAAGTTAGGGAACTCCTTATGAGGCAATAAAGATCCAAAATAATGAAGGGTTTTAGCATCATCATTTCCAGGGGGAGATTGTTGGGATTGAACCCTACAAAAGAACAGTTGATAAAGCCAAAAATGGATCAGATCAGTGGATCCAGAATAAGCAGTTGTTTGTACTTAGTCTTTCCCCTTGAAAGTGGCCCTATCATCTGCTGACCTCTAAGTACTGCCCTTCTCAACAACTGCTGATGTCTAAAGACTATTGAAGATAAAGCACTGATGCTCAATCTGCTGATATGGGTCAAGTACTAGTGAAGATACAAAGCACTGCTG
>JARYGA010051861.1:0-24279 GCA_030545235.1 Helianthus tuberosus | reverse complement strand
TCCATTGGTGGAACTGAATTTTCTCTTTTTAGTTCAACTGGTGGCTCCTCTGACTTTGACGAATAAGATTCATCGCCAGATTTAACATCTAATTTCTTAGCAACCCACATTTGGTTGTTAAGATTCACTCTTCTTTTGTAAAACCTTTTAGAACACTCACCAACTTCATATGTTGATTTTTTAAACATTTAAAATTTTTCAGTTGGTGGTTCAGTTTTATCAACAACTTTTTCTTTGAGTTTAGAAGACACTTCCTGTTGTGTGTTGGTTGCCTTTGGACAGTTCCAGGCGATGTAACCAACTCCTTTGCATCGGTAACAGGTTCTTGTCTCCTTTTTCTGATTAGCTTCATTCTTCCCATTTTCTGTTTTTCTGCAAGAAACGTTTTGTTCGATTGCTTCCAAAATGAGCTCTTTTTCTCTTCTTCAGAACTTGCCCCTGAAACAAATACAGTTTTTGATTTAAAATCTTTAATATTTTGATTATTTTCAACATCAAAACCCAACCCCTTCTTTTTGAAATTTCTTTTATGATTCGGTTTCTTTTGATGACCTGGACCGAAACCTTTCTTCTTGTTTAAATGTTGTTGAAATCTAGAAGTATATTTAGGTTTTGAAAATCCCATTTTATCTTTTATTTCTGAAAACTTTATTTTTATCAATTTAAAAACTGTTTTAATATTTTCAATTTTCACATTTTTAATTGGAAATTCCTCATTAGAATATAATTTGTCTGAATCATTCAAGGTTATGCCACTTTGATTGGTTCATCATTCAAACTATTTTCTGTTTTCGGAATCTCTTTATAATGACTACTCTTGACCGATGAACTTGAACTGTTGACTGATGAACTTGAAGTTTCAGACTCAGACTCCTCATCGTTATCCAACACCTGATCTACCACTTTCTTAATCAACTCGGACTCATGATCTGTATCAAATGTTGTGAAAGTGACATTGATGTTATCTGGCAAGCCATCCGTTGTTTCAGATTTTAACTTTATATTGACTGCCTTTCTGACTTGTTCCGAATTTGGTTTTCTGGGAGAATAACCTTCCCAGATCGGAGGCAGACACTTGTTATAATTTGCACTTTGTTTCTTACAAGTATCCGTATCTTCCGACTTCTTTTCTTGAAAAGCTTCAAAACATGCTACTTTCGGATAGATTCTATCAATCAAGTAATCAGAAATTGAGTAACTCATTAGCAATCGTCTGATTCTTTCATTCTCAATCTTTTTCGTCTCTAATTCTTGCTTCAACTTTGCACACTCATCAATATAGTGATTGATGGCCTTCTGCTTAGACATCATTACTACATTCATCATTGTCAAAGCATCTTCCCTTTCTGAGTTTGTCTTTTCCAACTGATTAACCGTTCTGTTCAACACATCATACAATTCTTTACTTAACATCAAACAACAATTTTTCTTTCATCTTGTCTAGCTCACTAAACTTCTTATCTTTCTCTTCACAATGTTTGCATGGTTCCAAACATTTCGGTCAAGGTTTTGTGACCTCTACAATCTTTTCAATCTCAACAATCTTTTCAACTACATTAACTTCTTCACTCTGTTCATACTTTTCTTCCATCTGAACAACATTCTCACATTTTACCTATTTCTTTTCTTTTGCTGCTCATTTCTCCTTTAGTTTCTTCAATTTATCTGCAAAATAAAATTTGAAACTTTCAGGTGATAAATGAGTTTTACCAATGTTTATTTGATTAATTTCTTCTTCATCATCATCACTGCTATCAATTGGTGATTGATCAAAGACTAGTGTCTTTTTTGAACTATCTTCTGAATTGACAGACTCTCCATCTTGACTTTTCTTATCATTTGCAAACACATCCATCCATTCTTTCATCAACTCTGGCTCTTGAATGATATGCGCAACAAATGCTCTAAACTTTGAGTTACTTTCAGCCAGAATATATTTATCCCAGCTAAATCCCTCTGGCAATCTTTCATCTTCTTGATTTGGAGGCATAGTAATACAAGCATTCTTCTTTCCATCTTCAATCGGAATAGCACGGGATGATGACGGTTGTTGAGCTACCAGATGATATATTGCTTTCCGATAATATTCATTATTCCCGAAAGGATTATGAGCTCCACCTGCTTCTCGGTTGGTACATTCCCTCTTGAAATGTCCTTTTTCCCTGCATCGAAAACAAGTAACTTTAGACTTATCAAAACCTAAAGTAGAAACATTAGCATCACGTAAGTCATCTCTTCTGGTAATCTGCTTAAATTTCTCAGCTCTCCTCAACTCGCTCGCTAAACACCACTTAATATCCATTAGCTCCATTTCCTCAGTATCAATCTGATCGTAATCCTCTTTTGTTAACATAGGATTTCCGATCCTTCCCGCAACCAAACTCTCATATGATTCTAACACGGTAACAAGTAATGCCATGTGACCTTTAGCGACTTCTTCAGAGAAATTTTACCGTTCTGAAGATGCAACGCGATGTTGCATTGTAGCATATGACCATTACCATTGTTTGAGTTTTGAGACTGATAATTTGAAGTTGAAACATTAGGATTAACACTTGGATATGAAGAAAATCCACTGTTGTTGATTGAACTTTGATTGAGTGATCCGGATGAGTTTTCTGCACTGAAAGCGGTCTGGATCTTTGGACTAGCTTCAACATTTTGAACATTACCTTTGAAATACATCTTGATATCTTGTTGACCACTTGAATTGTTCATTCTAGTGATCTTTTGTTGTTCAAGATCTTGTGCTTCAAGTTTTTCAATGAATTGAGCAATTGACAATCTATCATACTCTCTGGTATTCTTCAAAATCATAAGATATGTACCCCATTCATTTTGAGGTAAAGCATCCGCTAATTTTTCAACCCATTCCTCTCGATCTTTATTGATATCCAACCTGGTCATTGAACGCACTAAATGACAATATCTCTCAATAAGAGTCTTTGTAGTTTCACCCGGCAAACTTGAAAACAATTCAAATTCTTTCTTTAGTAATGATTTTTTATTCTTGATCATCTCCGTACTTCCTTCGAATTTTGTGCGAAGTGCTTCCCAAATCGAACGTGCACTACCATCATGTTGAAGTAATACGAAAATGTCTTCTTTCACAGCTTGTTGTAGTAAACTGATCATCATTTTTTCTGCCTTGTACATGTCTCTCTCTTTATCCGAAAATTCAGAAATAATCTTTATAACTCCCATACCAGAACGAGGTCGAACGTACTTAGTTTTAATACAAACCCAAGACATTAGATGATTTGCTTGAACCCAGTTTTCGAACAGTTCTTGCCAACTGTAATATTCTTCAATGCTCATCAACTTAGGGGGTTTCTGCAACGTTCCTGTTTCATTTTCCATGTTTACGTTCTGAGCAATTGAACTTGTAGTAGCTAAGGTAGTACTGAACGCGTTATAGAATTCGTTTTCCATGTTTCGGTATCGAGGGTTCACAATAACAGAATGTTCAAACGAGCTGGAGTTTCAAATGAGCTGAGATCAAACGATATGGTACTTCACACGAGTTGAGGTTTTGAAATGAATTGGAAATCACAAACGGTCTGACAAGATCAAACTATCTGAGTATATGATACTTCAATCGGTCTGGTATTCAATTCATATGATCTGACTCTAAACGTACGACCTGATAAAGTTTCATGCGATCTGGAAATATTTTCAAACGACCTGACCAACCTCAAACGACCTGAACTACCCTGTACAACCTGGTCTTTCAAACAGTGCGAGCTGAGGACAACTTCAAACGACTTGGTTCAGTTTCAAACGATTTGACAACTTCCAAACGACCTGAGCGAATCAAACCGTGCGACCTGGTTCAATTTCGTGCGAGCTGGTTCAATTTCGTGCGAGCTGAGTGAATCAAACCGTGCGATCTGGTGAACTTTCACACGATCTGAATGTTTTTCGAACGGTTTGGACAGAAATCAAACAATTTGGTTCAAAATTTAAAAGGTTTGGATGAATATCCACCTTGTTTGAGAATTCTAAGTCCAAAAGTTCATGTTTTTGTAAATTTTTATCAAGTTTTAGGTTGAATTTGGTTCTGATTTGTTCACGGATTGTTCAAAATGATGTTTTACGAGTTATAACACGAAATCAGGTCATTTTAACCACGATTCCATGGTTAATTTTGAGAAAAAACGTGTAGAGAGTGAGTAGAAAGAAGTTGTTTTTGAAGAAATCAAGCTGAAATGGTAAGAACTCTTCCTCCTGAGCTCTGATACCACTTGTAGGATCGGGATTTGATCAAATGAGTTGATCAGAAGAGTTCTAGACCAAATCAGAGGCGGAATTCATTGATTTGATCTTCATTGCAGCTAGATTTACACTTAGAAGTAGATTAAATGTCGATTATATTGATTTGACAAAGTTACACGAGCTGGCGACACTTCGGCAGAGCTTCGCTACCGGAATCAGATTGTTCCAAATGAAGACCTGGACTCACCTATTTATAGGAATGCCAGACAACACGAACCAGACAAGCCAGACCGCACGAGCAGGCCAGAAAGCACGAACTGCCAGAAAGCACGAACTGGCCAGACCCCATGAGATTGTCACCTCGTGTGAGGTGGCCGAGTCACTTCGTGAGGGGTGGCTGGTTCAGGTCTGTTTCCCATTTCTCTCGTACAACGTGTCCTGGTCTATCTATTCTAGTTTACATGACTCGATACAAGGGGAAGGCAACAGACATATGCACTAACAATATCTTCCTCTTGAACATTCACTTGATGATAACCGGATCTAAGATCGATTTTGGAAAAGTAACAAGCTCCTTGAAACTGATCAAACAAATCATCGATTCGTGGAAGAGGATATCGATTCTTTATGGTAACCTTGTTCAGCTCCGGGTAGTCGATACACATCCGAAAGCTTCCATCCTTTTTCTTCACAAATAACACTGGTGCTCCCCAAGGTGAATAACTGGGACGGATAAAACCTCGGTCTAGTAGTTCTTGTAATTGAGAAGATAATTCTTGCATCTCTGAAGGTGCTAAATGGTAAGGTGCTTTGGCAATTGGAGCTGCTCCCGGTATTAAGTCGATACGGAACTCGACTTGCCGATTGGGTGGCAATCCGGGAAACACATCTGGGTAATCACACACTATTGGGATATCCTTAATATGTCGTTCTTCTGGTTCGGTCATCATTACACTTGCTATGAACACATCACATCCTTGACGTATACATTTCAACACTTTAAGGTGGGATATAAGGGTTAATATGGTACAAGACTTCTCTCCCTGTACCATAATAACTTCATCATTAGGAAAAAGGATACTAACAATCTTTTGCTCGCAGATAATCTCCGCCTTGTACTTGGACAACCAGTCCATTTCCACTACTATATCGAAACTTCCGAGCTCTACCGATAGTAGGTCAATAAGGAATTGGTGGTCGTTAAGAATTAAAGGACAATCACGAATGATTTGGTGACTAGTTATAGGTTTACCGTTATCAAGTTCTATGGAGTACGGACTTGTTAATTCAATAGCCAGCATATTTAATAAGGGTAAGAAATTAAGAGAAACGTAGCTCCTATCTACACCTGTATCAAATAGTACTAAAGCATACGAATCGGAAATGAGAAAGGTACATGTCACCACATTCGGATCCTGGCGTGCATCACCTGATCCGATCATAAAAACGCGTCCTCGGGCTTGGTTTGAAGTAGAACCTTGTCCCTGGTTCATTTTTCCCGTCTGACCTTGGTTAAGTTTAGGAAAATTTATTTTAAAGTGTTCCATACTACCGCATTCAAAACAAGTACGAGGGTAGGTCAACTGCGGTTTCTGGGGTTGTTGTAGTTGTTTTTGTTGGGTTTGTTGAGATCTTGGTGGTTGGAAACAGCTAGGTTGGTAAGAACAAGTGGAGGAATCAGTAAAAGCTCTACAACTTCTAGCGTAAGGCCCTGTGTTCTGACATTTGTTACAGACCACGGTTCGACATTCACCCGAATGGTGAAATCCGCATTTCTTGCACTTTCGTAACGTCCCTTTATAATTATCTGCTCTTGCATCTTTAGTAGTCATGGCATAGGCTTGGGGTGTCGCTCGGGTGCGTTTATTTTGTTGGGTTCCTTGCGGTTTCCAATCTATAATTCATAACATCACGTATTTCAGTCATTGCATTGCATTCATAAACACATATAAACATAATTTAACAACATATGCATATATATATGGAGAGAATCATGAGAAAACTAGATATAAATGAGAAAACTAGAAAACTAACTAAAAAAAGCCAAAAAAAAAAAAACTAGAAATCTAGATCAGGAGAAAAATAGATATATAGGGTAGCGGCGCAGCTTGTTGCTCGCTTACCTACGATATTGATGTAACTCGGCCAGTTGATTAAATTGTATCCTTGATTATGATTGTTAAAAAAAACATACCAATTTTTTTTTACAATTTTTTATAAAAAATCGCTAGTTTTTATATATAAAAAAAGTTTCAAATTTTTTTTTGTTGTACTGCACATGTGTAGTAATACACATGTGTAGTATTACACATGTGCAATACAATAAAAAAAATTATTTTATATTTTTTGAAAATTTTTTCCATGTATAAAAACCTCCGATTTTTTATAAAAATAAAAAAAAATAGTTTTTGGCATGTTTTTAGGCTTTTTTTGTTAGTTTTTTTGTTTTCTCATTTAAACTAGTTTTCTCATGATCCATCCCCATATATATATATATATATATATGCATATGTTGTTAAATTCTGTTTATATATATAAGCACTGCGGTACAATGTCAAAATTTGCACGTAGACTTAATCCACTAGGGATCAGTGCTTAAAACATGCTAGTCAAAACGTGTCACTACCGTGACGTACAAGCAAGATAAAACATCTAATACTGAAGCAGAAAGAGTAACACATCAACACCTTGAAATAGGCATCTAGTTCCTAGTGCTTGATGTGATGTCGAAAGACATATGTACAAAGTAACCGTGTCTCTATACGCGTCTCTAGAAAGCCAACCACACAAACCCTATCGTCAACAGTGCGATAGCTCCTCCATAAAACCATAATAATGCCTGATCACGTCCTTGACGGAACTCAGTATATGTATGTCTGTCCTGGACCCTCATCATCGCTTGTTGGGTAACTATAATGCAATCATACATGGCGCTACGATGATGTGCTTCCTCTGTCACTGCCATGGTGAGTGCTACCAACTGCTCAATCACATATCCAATCCAACTCCTACTCCCCGGTGACTCAGGGGGCTGCGCTTGAGGTGATGGGATACCCCAAACTGGCGGAGGGGAATCCTCTACGGGATCTGAAGGCCCACACGGCTCATATGTACAGTAGGGTGAGGAAAGTGTGGATTCGTGCATCGGATCAATGACCCTAGCGGTCACTCTCGGTCGTAATCCTGCTGAGGGAGGGGTAAGTGGTGAAGTGGGGGGAGTAAAAACTGGTACTGGCATCGGCACCCTCCTACGCGCCGTCTGTCTAAGGCTAATAGCAGGAGGAGTGGGTGTATCTGATAGCTTAGGTGAGATACGAGCTGCTGGAGTGTCGGGAGTATGGGACCTACTAACCCTGGGAATGGGAGTGAGAGATCGTCGAATAATAATAGGATTAGGGCTCCTCCGGGCCATGTCCGGGTAGTAATAAGGGTCTGAGGTATGACTATATTCCACCGTAGTGGGCTAGTCATGCGGTGGAGAACGATATGAACTCGTGACCTCAATCCCCTGTCATGTAGGAAGTCTCGGGGGGTAACTATCACAGCGATATCCGGACTGATCGCCCTCATAACTGGGTTGCTCATATGGAACTACAGAGTCCTGCTGCTCCAACTCTGTCAATTCAGCCTCAACATTCGGATCCATCGATGGATCCTCCTCGTAACTCTGACTAGGGTCAGTCAACATCCTACTTGTAAAGAAGCAAATTATAACGACATATGCTAATTACCGAATAGTGAGGATACAATGTGCACAAAATATATACACGTATGTACACGTTGACACGAAATATTAATTACATGTATCCACTTTTATTTTTTTTAGTGTATATGTTCATTTCTTGTCCTCTCTTACTGATGTTCTCAGAAATCCCAAGTACAAGCCAATATGTTATTATGTTCCGGACCATAATAACTTACTTGCCTGACAAGACCATCCTGATAATAGCCACGATGTATCAGTCGCTACATGTTTTGATTTGTAGGAAGAAGAGCTTATGATTATAGTCTAGGTTCACTAGGGATACCTAATTCTCTATAACCAATGGCTATGATACCATCTTCTGTCACACCCCGACTCGCAGCGGAAGTAAAATGTGGGTTGCAACAGACACATGGAACAGACACATTACTCATAAAGATATTATATTATACATTACCAACGTGTTTCGTTTACATTATTTATTAACACAACAACACGTAAGTCACAACTATGTTTTCCACAAATAGTCTGGTACTAGTAGCTATGCCTCTATTCACATACTATCCATACTCAAAACTTGGAACTCTTACAAGCTTATTCCTCCTTTGTTTTACCTGAAAAACATGTTACAATTTGGAAAAAAAGTCAGCTAAACATAGTTGGTGAGTTTCACTGTTTTAGTTTGTATTAAATAGATGTAATTATAATTCAAGTTTGGCACATTTGATTGAATATATACTAAACCCACAAGTGAAGCCTTGACTGTCAACTCAACCCCGTGGTCCACCACCACGGCACTGCCCCTATGTAACTATGGCTAGTACCCCATAGTCTATGCTTGAACATGTACAATTGCGTATGTATCTCATGGCATTCCCGACCATCGCAATTGGGTTTGTCGGACCAATAGTACTATTTACACATTCCCCGGCCTACGGTTAATCACTTGGGTCTGTGGGGACTTTTCATGTACTAGTGTTTACTCAGATAATTTACGTTATATCATGTATATATGTGCACGTGTGAACGTATGTAACATGCATTTCACCCCACGTAAAACAAGAAGACAGATTTAAAATGGGGAAGTAAAACTCACGTAATAAGTAAGCACAACAATCACGCGGGGTATATGTGTCAGTGCTCTACCTCTTCAGTCCTGGTATCAGTTATTGTTGGGTTAATTACCAAAAACAGGGTTCTGTTTGGGAATCATTATAACTTGGTTCGGATGGGAAAATTCATCCGAGAATTGACCTATAGCATAACAGTAGTAGAGCTGTGGGTATTATTTTAGTGTTAGATTTTTATAACCTAGACAAGTTACCTGGTTATCTAGGTTATCAGGCATAACCTAGACGAGTTATCTGGTCATCTAGTTTATCAGGCGTAACCCAGACTAGTTATCTGGTCATCTAGGTTATCAGGCATAACCTAGACAAGTTATCTGGTCATCTAGGTTATCAGGCATAACCCAGATGAGTTATCTGGTCATCTAGGTTATCAGGCATAACCCAGATGAGTTATTTCGTCATCTAGGTTATCAAGCATAACCCAGACTAACTACAAGTAATCGGGAACTTCCTGGAAAATATGAGATCTTTCTGAAATTGTTATACTGCGTTTCCGGCTACTGAAACTTCGCGACAACGCGATTTTTGAAACCCAAAGTAAAACTCAGTCAATGATCCCCAAACTTTTCTAGGATGTTCCTCATATTAAACTCAACATCTCTGAAATTTTTGGTGATTTATTGAGCTCGTTTACTATTTTATCCGAAATTATTTCTTTAAAACAGTTAAAAAATTCACCAAAAATTCAGAAAATTCTAAAATTTTAATCGAGTCTTATTTTCACCAGATATGATCAGCCTGTAAAATATCAAGTTCATTGAATACCCACGGACCAAGTTATGCTATAAAAAATTTTGTATCTCCTAGATTCGATTTTCAGAAGTTATACCTATCGTTTCTTGGCGATTCAAGCGAGCCTTGTACTTTTAAAGACTTATTTCTTACTTGTATAGTACCTATACATAACACACAACACAAATATACTAAAACCCTTGTCAATTAAGCCTTAGAACCATTATTTTTCGATTAGTGTTTGATTTGACCAAAAATTGTCGAATATGTTGGTTTATTGATCCATAATCTGATGTTTTACAATACCAAACATCATGTATGATCTTATTCTATCTTATTTAGGTTTGGACAGCCATTTTGCTAAGAAAAAATATATTATTTCATGGATCAAAATGATTTGTTTTGTTAAATACATGTTTAAATATGAAAAACATAAGAAACTTAATTAAAACCACTATCATACCTCAAGAATTTGTTGTATTTGGATGTATACTTGCTGGAACAGGAGGTATAAGGTAATGAGGAGGTGTTTTGAAATGTGACAATGGAGAATTATGCTTTTAAGTGTCGTATGGAAATGTCAAGGGGTTTCTAGACCCCTTTGACTTAGTCAAAGACACAAATTTTGAGGATAAATGATAAGTATCAGCTGCTCTTGTGAGCTAGGTTCATTATCGGGTTTTAAACGCGTCATGGATACGCCAAACAGGCTCTTTTTCGCGCGTTTTTTGCACGGTTTTTAACGTTTTTGAAAACCGAACCCATCGACAACGAAACCAATACAATTTGATATTTTGACTTTGAAAAACTTATATCTATGTTAAATAAGTGTTTTTAGGCTTGACTGACTGTTCGTTGCATGTTTGGTCGTTTCCGGTTGCGTTAAAATCAAAGGTGTTCCGCTAAACAGAAGCTGCTTTGTTTAACGTGCCAACTACCTGTTAAGGCCTCAAATCTTACGTTATGGTCTAAATATCATATTCAACTACCTGCTTTGTTTAACGTGCCAACTACCTGTTAAGGCCTCAAATCTTACGTTATGGTCTAAATATCATATTCAACTACCTGCTTTGTTTAACGTGCCCTTAGAATCGTCTACGGCACTATCGTTTGTATCAAATTGGGTATTATACGGTTTGCAGACTGTTAAACGAAAAGCCTCCGTTTAACTTGTTTTCAGCACACTAAGGCATCAATATCACACTGTTAGGTACTATTGTTCATATGTTACTCATAATGTACCCTCAGATTCATCCGAGTTATATTTGTTATCATTTCGTGAATCGTGTATGTTGAACGTACAATTATTGTTTCAACCACAACTAGGGTTTACCTGGTTTTGCCTTGGTTGTCACAGTTTATAACACGGACAATTGGTTTATGACACAGATGATTGGTTTATGGTAAGTGATTTAGATAACGAGACGGGTGTAATATGATAAAAGCATGGTGGATACGCCTTTGGTACTTCCTATATATAAATGCTTTTATTGTATTACATATCGTATCATTATCCGAATCACTTCTACAAGGATAAATGGTTTCGAACAAGTCACGAACGATTTTCACATAAAGATATAAACCATACAATGTTTTCTTTTAAATCGATTTAATACTCGGTTTTACAAAAGAAATGCTTTGTCAAGATTCATGGCTACAAGGTTTTATAACTCATACCAAGTTGTATAGTTGCTTAAATATATTGCAATACCAAACATTTTGATACAAGGTTTTCATTTATCGACTCTAGTAGTCGGACGAGGTATTGCAATATCGATTACAAAGCCATGAATTTGACACACAAAACCTATATTACTCACCGACTTTTTATGTTGATCGTCTTTTCACATATGTTTCAGGTCTTATTGTGTGATGAATTGAACGCATGCTACACGTAGGATGGACTCGGGCCTTAGTTTACTTTAAACCATAAAGACAATTGTTGTGTTTTGTTTTTTTTTGTTCCAAGACAATGTAATTCATTAATTCAATAAAACCAAAACCATGTGTTGTGAAACAATTTCCTGTAACTTGACTCCCCGATGTTTCCGCCGCGGTTTTTATGTATTATGCAATCGGGGTGTTACAGAGATTGGTATTAGAGCCATGGTTATAGGGAATTAGGTTATTAGTAATGCTTTTGACCTAGACTATAACCTTCCTAGGACCCTAACGTGAATTATCTTGCGTTTAGATTCTAAATACAATACCATCACCTATCCTTAGGTGATTACCAAAAACAAAGCATAATTCATTCTTAAAAGCCTAAAACAAATCATTGGACATTTAAGCCTTTTATGTTTTCAAAATCTCGTCAAAGTTTGGGTTTTAATAATGTGAACACGTGCAATCTGGAAGGGTGGATGCATGTACCCTGAGTTTTCTGTCTAAGGCTAGAGTGTTCGTACAAATCCACTTAATCGGACCAGACACTCTTACCTGGGAATTCTTGGGGTGAGTGTCCACTTATAGGCTAAAGCACATCTTCATGATACATTATAAAGACCCATTTACTTTGATTAGTCACTGTCTCGTTTGTTTGTTTTAAGTAAAGAACAAATGATCACAATCCTTATGTTTCATCGATATTTTAAACGTTTCTTTTTTACTATCCTTTATCAATCTCACTCGTTTTCTTTCATATTTTCCTTCTCTTTTAGAATGCCTCCTTGTCGCAACGCTACTCAGGACGCCAAAATGGCGGCAATGATCGCTTATGATGTGTGCAAAATGCAACATATAAATTACATCAAATAAGGCATAAAACTAACCCTTTTTTAGTACTAATGTTGGAAAAAGCACGTTTCTTTCTTCCTTTTTAATTTACAGGACCAACAAACAAGCTTAAAAGAACAAAAGGAACAAATAAGCAGCCAAAACCAACATAAATACAAAAAGAAGGAATAAACGTGACGTGCCCGATCCCTCGGTAGCATCTCCCAAAGCAAAAACAAGAAACAGACCCTGACCACGGAACCGTTCCCAGCTGAGCATGGGGCGTGGTTAGGACCCTGCATAACAAGACAAATGTAACACCTCGTAAAATCACGTCCAATGATGTATTGACACGTGTAATAAACCCTAATGAAGTCAAACACTTAAATTTAGGGACTAATTTGTCGAAAAATCGAAACCTTTGATTATGTAAGGACTGGAAGTGATAACATACCTAAAAATAAGTTTCTTATGATGTTTATATTCACAAATGTGCCACTTGATGAATAAGTGTAGCCGTTTGCGTAATTAATTGAAAGTTTGCGCGATAAAGGGTTAAAAGCGTCAACATGTTAATTCTTACCTCTGAGTGACCTTCTAACAAACCGGGAGCTTAATAATATTTAATTATACTCTCGGGAATGCCAAATAATGGCCGTCTAAGGTTTTTATGCCTATAAGTAAAGTTTTGCGCAATTTTGCAAGTTAGAGGGACTAAAAGTGTCAATATGTTTAATTATACATCTAAATGACCTTTTAGCGAACCCGAAGTATCGTGATGTTTAATAATACTTTCAAGAATGCCTAATATGGATTAAATGAGGCTTCAATGCTATTAAATGATGAGATGCGCAAGTTTGCGCAATAGAGGGACCTAAAGCGTCAATTTTTGAATCTATGCCTCTCGGTAACCATCTAAGCGAATGAGAGCGTATTAATATTTAAGTATATTCTTGGGAAGGATAAATATGGGCCATGGAAGGCTTGTATAACATTAAATGGCATTTTGCGCTACTTTGCGCAATTTAAGGACTATTTGCGTCAAACTGCAAAAGTATGTCGATTCGTATGGTAACGGACCTTTCGGAAATTTTCCATGAGTTAAAAATGCCCTAATTATCATTTCTATAGCTTAGATATAGGCTTAGAGGTGTTTGGTGCGCAAAAATAAACTTTCAAGTCCACCAGGGACTAAAAGTGTCAAAAAGTGCACAAGTTTGCATTTTCACGCATATCTCACAATCTGAATATCTCCGGACACCCAAAAATCTATGTAAGCACTAAAATATTTTATTTTAGTGATCTCCTTGATAAAATTTCATTCGTCGCGTAATTTGGACCGTTTTTCGCGTCCGTTCGTGTTTCGTCGTAATTAGAGGAACAACGTGACCGTACGGCCAAACGGACCGACATCCGACATGTTTTTGAGCATGTTTCATGTCCCTAATGTTTAGGAATCATTGTAGAGGCTTAAAAATGGTTTAACGGGCCTCAAACGCATCAGAAAGGGGCTAGAAGCATGCAGGGACCAAAACTGCCATTTCAGAAACTTGATTTCCAGCTGTTACAGCTGTTTTAATCAATTGCAAATGGTTTTCTTCAGTCCTTGGGCAGCCCATAGATTGCTAAAAGAAGGGGTAAAGGTGTACGGTCCAGATTTGATCACATTTATCTAGGAACGATCCTAACGGTCCTCTAAATCCTATAAATACCCATTGAATGTTTGGCTCTCATTTGCACCTCTCCTTCAATCTGATAAACTCTCTGAATTGTGAGGATCTTGAACTCTTTTGAGAACCTCCCTCAGTCCTTTGGACCCTTTGTAAGTCCCCTTTCGTGCTTAGTTTAATTATTTAGCGTTTATAGCCGAAAAGTCAAGGGTTTTCGATAAACGCTTTGACTTTCAAATGGCTGAGCCATTGTTCGCAACGAACATGGCTACGTGACCGTAATTAGGTGGGTATTAAACCCTCAAAAGGGCACCTCCTAATTACCACGTTTACTTAGTTAAATTGTCGGGTCAAATAAAAGTCGAACAGGTTAGTTTTAAATAAATACATAACTATTAATATAGAAGCCATAAAATCAGTTTTCTCATATTAATAACTTGGTAATTATTAATTGAACATGTCTAAGCATGTTCAACCCGACAATTCTAAGTATAGGCTCGGTTCGGAACCGAAAGTCGCAAAAGTTGACTTTTGCTTTGACTTTCAGTTCTGACCCGATTTAGCTTAGTTTAGATATGCCTTAGGATTCCATTAGGACCATATTATAAGTTAGTATAACCCTCCGAGGTTATACAACTTGGTTCCATAGAAATCCTAGTTCATGCATGTTTCCGTTAAATGCCTAAATGTTGACCGTTATGCCCTTTTGACCTTAAAACGTGATTTTTGAAAATGTGAAAGAGTGGAAACCTTAGTTACTGATTTATAAACTTGCACCCAAAATTTGACATCAGTTTGAGGTCTAGGTTAAGAGTTATGCTCAATAGCGTAATTAGAAAGCTTTTTGTTAATTAAATGACGTAATTAGCGTATAGCCTATCAAAACCCAATTTTTGATACCATACTTTTTACCTACTGATATAAAATAATATTTTGGGATTTTTAAATATTTTTATTTATTTTTAGGTTGAGCATAACATAGGGTTCTAGGCTTGATTCGGTAATTGCCGGTTTTGCCCTTTGGGCTATAAAATGAGTTTTACAAATCCGTTTGACCCCAAACCTTTTTCTACTGATCTAATATGATAAATAAAATATTTTGAGCCTTCTGGAATAATAAAAATATCAGCTTTCTATACAAAACCCGGAAATGGCTCCAAATCGCCTTTTTAAGCGTTTTTAACGCATAGTATGTATCGAAACTAGTTTAAATATATAAGGGTTGATGCCTACTGATATTTTCAGTAAATGTCTATATTTTAACAGTAAGCAAAGGTTTTAAACTCAGATTCTCTGTTTTGCCCTTTTTAAGCCTATGTGGAATTACCAAAATGCCCCTACGGTGCATAGTATGGTTATAATTAATAAATTTCACATATATATGATACCCTACTGATATGACTTATTAAATTAAGTATAATTACTGATTTAATCAGACCTGTAACTCAGAATGATATTTAAACGCTTTTATAATCTTTAAAATGACCAAAATACCCCTACGGGGCATAAATTGGTCTTAAACTCGTTTTGGGCATAATTGTCACACCCCCAAAATCCACACGCGGAGTATCACCGCTTGGAGGCGTGACTGACCAGGATCAAGCCACCAATCATATTGAACATATAAGTAAATACCAAAAATCATTCATCAATACGAAAGGTGTTTTTAGAAACCAAACATCAACAAGTGTGTAGCGGAAGCATAAGTATGTAAACCCAATGTAAATAGTAAATTCAAATGTTTAGATAGATAACATGGCATCATCGATCCATGTCCCACAACGACCTGCTCCTCCCTGTGCAAGCTCCATAAGTACCTAAGGTCCTGCAAGGCATGCAAGAGAGAGTCAACAACTAGTTGAGCGAGTTCACAGTTAATAGTTCAGTAATAGTATAGCGTGAGTAGTAGTTTATTCGTTCGTTACAATGTATCGTATTAGTTCCCATCGCGGCCTTCCCGGCAGGTTTGCGAAGATATTGGGGAATGTTTTTCCCAAGTGTTCTAGACTAGGTTTATTTGTATCGCGGCCTCTCCAGGCAGGTGTGCGAAGATTTGTAAATTTAGTTCGCGGCCATCATATGGCAGGTGTGCGAAGACAGTCATAATATCGCGGCCAATCCTTGGCAGGTGTGCGAAGATCGTTCAATAAGTGTTACTAGTCTAGCAGTAGGTTCTAGCATCTATGTATGTACAGTAAATCATCAAATCCCCATTCCCACCCGGGAACCCCATGCCTTGGCTTGTGTGAACTCACCTTGGATTTGCTCGGTATGCTAAGTATATGTTCGCAAGTAATCAATCACGTCCTAAAGTATGCACGTGTACATAATCAGTTTGTATTCATGAAGTTCACGTATAAACATGTAGCACGTATTCACAATCCTATACAAGATGGTTACTCTTAACAGCAGTTAAATATTCCAGTTAACACTTAACAGAATTAACTCAAATTACTGTGCAGATCAACTGTTCGGCGAAACACACATAATGGCGAAACACATAAGTTGGCGAAACACACTTTCGGCGAAACACAAATTGACGAAACACCTTCCGTTTCGTCGTGGCCTTGTTTGGCGAAACAGGATTCTAATTCGTCGATGACTCTTGGCGAAACACATTCTGTTTCGCCGAGAGTCCTGTTTCGTCGGACAGTTCAGTTTCGCAGACATCAGTTATAGCAGATGCGAATAACACATAAACCCTAATCATTCTAGCAGCCGTCATCAATAACAGAAATCATATGAGGATCAATGTGCATATCGAATCATCATAAATCAACCATCCAAGAATCATTGTCTAGCATAAACCCTAGTTTATGTGTATAGCATACCAAATAACATACAACATCATCACATCAATCCCTATCAAGATACTAATGTAATCAGAATTAAGCCATATAAACAACATTCAGAACCGAGCATTCGATTGTATCAAGTTTCGCATATCATTTATATATCCTACTACATCATATCATACACATCGAAATCTATATCATCACCATCATACACTCATCACAGCAGTAACACACATCAATCATATGCACCAGCAAGAATCTATATAACACAGAAACATAGAATCGACTAACAAACACACTAACCGATTCGAGATGAAGGAACAAGGATTCGAGAGCTAGGGATGATGGTGAACAATGGTTGTTGCCGTCGCACAGAAGAGAGAGAGTTCTAGGGTTTTTCTGATTGCCTAACTTGTGAAACTGAACCCGTTTCACGTAAATATTCGCGAAATAACATTCTGGGCCGTACTGGGCCTTCGGCGAAGCTGGGCTCGGCGAAACAGCCTGTTTCGTCGAGATGAGTTTGACGAATCAAGGACCTGTTTCGTCGGGAGGTTGTATGGCGAATCACATTTGATTCGTCGGGTCCTTAATGGTCTTTTAGATCCGAAATGATTTAATCAGTTAGGTTCGCATGCCACAAACAAACACATAACCATGCAAACATAATACGTTTCATCATATCACAAAGTGTACAGTTAGGAAGTCAAACAGGTCAACAACCAAACAGTCAAAGTCAACGTGCATTAAATGCGAATAGAGAATGTCGGAAATTCGAGTTGTCACATTATCCCCAACTTGAAAGAAATTTCGTCCCGAAATTTAACATGCAGTTACTGAGGAAGCTAGTAGTGTGACGTTGTTTACCTGTATCGTATCGCGGCTCCCCGAGCAGGTTTGCGAAGATTACTGGTTTTCTTGGGGTGTCACATTATCCCCCCGTTGATTTGGAATTTCGTCCCGAAATTCTGCATTGGTAGCTTCAGCCTCAGTAGTAGTTGCTTGGTTTCCGAATAACTGGGGATATTTGAGTTCCATTTGATCTTCACGCTCCCAGGTGAACTCTGGGCCGCGGCGGGAGTTCCAACGAACTCGTACAAGAGGGATTCTCGTGTTCTTGAGGACCTTAACATCCCGGTCCGTGATTTCAACAGGTTCCTCGACGAAGTGCAACCGCTCGTCGATAGTGAGTTCCTTTAAGGGAACTATGTGGGTCTCATCTGACGTACACTTCTTCAGATTCGACACGTGAAAGACGTTGTGAACTGCACTGAGTTCAGGTGGTAAGTTCAATCTGTAAGCCACTTTGCCTATTTTCTCAATAACCTCGAAAGGTCCAACATATCGTGGATTTAGTTTGCCGCGTTTGCCAAAACGAACCACACCCTTCCAGGGTGAAACTTTAAGTAGCGCTCGATCCCCAACCTGGAATTCGAGTAGTTTCCTGTCTTTATCAGCGTATACTTTCTGACGGTCACGAGCTGCCGCCATGCGTTGTCGTATTTGTGCAATCTTTTCAGTAGTATCAACTACCATTTCTGGACCTGTGATTTGACTTTCCCCCACCTCCGCCCAACAGAGAGGTGACCGGAACTTACGCCCGTACAATGCCTCGAATGGTGCAGCTTTAATGCTGGTGTGGTAGCTGTTATTGTATGAAAATTCCACCAGTGGCAGATGTTTCTCCCAACCATTGCCAAAATCAATTACGCACGCCCGAAGCATGTCTTCTAGAGTTTGAATAGTGCGCTCAGACTGCCCATCGGTCTGAGGATGATACGCCGTGCTCATGTCTGAACGAGAGCCAAAAGATTTATGCATTGCTTGCCACAGTTCTGAAGTAAAACGTGCGTCACGATCAGAGATGATGGAGGTGGGCACCCCGTGCCTTGAGACCACTTCTTTTAAGTAGATGTCTGCTAAGGTAGAGAACTTGTCTGTTTCTTTGATGGCCAAGAAGTGAGCAGACTTTGTGAGTCGATGCACGATCACCCAAATAGTATCATTTCCGCGCTGAGATCTAGGTAAGCCAGTAACAAAATCCATGGAAATTTGCTCCCATTTCCATTGTGGTATCTCAGGTTGTTGGAGTGGTCCTGACGGTTTCTGATATTCTGCCTTGACTCTCGCACAAGTCAAGCATTTGCTAACGTATGTGGCTATGTGGGCCTTCATGCTAGGCCACCAATATGTAGTTTTGATGTCGTGGTACATTTTATCCGCACCTGGATGTACCGAGTAGCGAGACTTATGAGCTTCATCCATTACGAGCTCGCGTAGATTACCATAGAGTGGAACCCAGATGCGTCCTGTTACGTAATAAGCACCATCTTCCTTCTGTTCTAAGCGTTGCCTTGAGCCACGTAGGGCTTCAGCCCTGACATTTTCTGGTTTCAATGCTTCTACCTGAGCATCTCGTATCTGAGAAGGAAGACTAGACTGTATAGTGAGTTGTAAAGCTCGCACGCGCTTAGGCGCGGTGTCCTTTCGACTGAGGGCGTCAGCCACAACGTTGGCTTTGCCTGGGTGATACCTGATTGAGCATTCATAGTCATTTAACAGTTCAACCCATCGTCGCTGTCGCATATTCAGTTCTTTCTGTTTGAAGATATGTTCGAGGCTTCTGTGATCAGTGTAGATTGCGCACTTGGTACCATACAAATAGTGTCGCCATATCTTAAGTGCAAAAACAACCGCTCCCAGCTCTAGGTCGTGTGTCGTATAATTTCGTTCGTGAATCTTAAGTTGGCGCGAAGCATAAGCAATAACTTTATCCCTCTGCATCAATACACATCCAAGTCCTTGGATAGATGCGTCGTAGTAGACTACGAAATCGTCCGTGCCTTCAGGCAGTGAGAGGATAGGTGCGCTACACAGTCTATCCTTTAAGTGCTGAAACGCTGTTTCCTGTGCATTACCCCAACGATAAACAACACCCTTCTGCGTCAGTAATGTAAGTGGCTGAGCAATTTTTGAGAAGTCTTTGATGAACCTTCTGTAGTAACCTGCCAAACCCAAGAATTGGCGTATTTTAGTTGGTGTACGAGGCGCAGGCCAATTCTTGATCGAATCTACCTTGGATGGATCGACATGGATCCCATCCTTGTTTACCACGTGGCATAAGAAGTGGACTTCACGAAGCCAGAAGTCACATTTGGAAAACTTAGCGTATAGCTGTTCCGTTCGTAGAAGTTCCAGTATAAGTCGTAAGTGTTGTTCGTGTTCCTCCTGACTTTTCGAATAAATCAGGATGTCGTCGATGAAAACAATAACGAACTTGTCGAGATAGGGTTTGCACACCCTATTCATAAGATCCATAAATACGGCAGGCGCGTTCGTTAGCCCGAATGGCATGACCATAAACTCGTAGTGACCGTAGCGAGTTCTAAATGCTGTTTTAGAGACGTCCTCATCCCGGACTCTCAGCTGGTGATATCCTGACCTTAAGTCTATTTTGGAGTAGTAGCTCGACCCTTGCAGCTGGTCGAATAAATCATCTATGCGCGGAAGAGGATAACGATTCTTGATCGTCACCTTGTTGAGTTCGCGGTAGTCTATACACATCCTGAACGTACCGTCTTTCTTCTTTACGAATAACACTGGAGCTCCCCAGGGCGAAGAGCTAGGACGTATAAAACCCTTTTCCAAGAGTTCTTGTAGCTGCTTTGACAGTTCTTCTAATTCAGTTGGAGCTAGACGATAAGGTGCTCGAGCTATGGGCGCTGCTCCTGGAGCGAGCTCGATCTGGAATTCGACTTGACGATGAGGCGGTAACCCAGGTAATTCCTCAGGGAACACTTGAGGAAAATCACGTACTACAGGAATATCTTCAATCTTTTTCTCTTTCTTCGAGGTATCTGTAACAAGTGCCAATATAGCAGCGTGCCCCTTGCGCAAACACTTCTGAGCCTTCAAAAAGGAGATAATACCACTCACGACACCGCTCTTGTCGCCTTGAACTTCGAGAGGTTCTTTGCCAGAACGAGGAATGCGAATAACCTTTTCTTTGCATAGGATCTCCGCTTGTTGTTGAGATAACCAATCCATGCCAATGACGACGTCAAAGCTACCCAGGGTTATAGGAATGAGATCGATGGAGAAAGTCTGACCAGCGAGAATAAGATTACACCCTTTAACTATGTGTGTGGCTTCTAAACTTTTACCGTTAGCTAACTCTACGACATGCTTGGTGTTTAGGAGAGTTGGTGCACGTTTTAACATTTCACTAACTTTTAAAGACATGTAACTTGTATCCGCACCAGAATCAAATAGTACAGTAACATAAAAGTCGTCAAGAAGAAACTTACCCATAACCACGTTGGGATCATTCCTGGCATCACCCTGCCCGATCACAAACATACGGCCTCTAGCACCATTGTTGTTATTGTTCCCACCGTTGTTGTTGTTCCCATTGCCTTGATTGTTGTTGTTGTTGTTATTGTTCTGGTTCTGGTTTAACTGAGGGCAATCCCGCTTGTAATGACCTTCAGCCCCACCCTGGTAGCATCCCCTGTTTCCATGCTGCTGCTGCTGAGGCTGGTTTCGTGGAGCAGGTGGTTGTTGCTGCTGGTTCTGATTCGCAGGTCGAGAACTCCTGCAATCTTTAGCCTCGTGACCCGTCTTAAAACATCTTTGACACTGTTCCCTGCGACATCTTCCGCTGTGGTGTTTGTTGCACCTTCTACACCATGGGTGAATTCCCCGATAGCCACTCTGCCCTTGACTACCTGATGATTGCTGATTCGGACTCTGGTAGTCATTTGTCTTGCGTTGCTGAGCTTGAGACTGAACAGTAGCTGAACCTTTGCTAGAATCCCCCTCCCATTTCCTCTTATTGTCGCTGGGAGTAGCAGGAGTAACTGAAGTGGTAGCGGTAGCAGTAGCGCTGATGCGTTTAGGCAACCTGTTTTGCTCCACCGCCTGATCAGTGAGACGGTGTGCCAACTGAACAACCTGCTGGTAAGTGGCATGATTTGCTGAAGTCACATGACTTTGGATCTCTGGCACCAGACCCTTAAGATAAAGTTCGATACGTTTGTCCACCAGAGTAGGACACA
This sequence comes from Helianthus tuberosus, assembly GCA_030545235.1. Classification (NCBI taxonomy): domain Eukaryota; kingdom Viridiplantae; phylum Streptophyta; class Magnoliopsida; order Asterales; family Asteraceae; genus Helianthus; species Helianthus tuberosus. The sequence goes on along the minus strand of JARYGA010051861.1, from coordinate 2,262 downwards.
GTAACGCAAGCTCATTCGATCTTTTGGTATACGCTTCAATCTCAGACCCCGTCATCTTGGGGTTGAAAAACTCGACTTCCAGCTTATGAATATCATCTCGACTGCAGTATTCTTCCTTGATCATCTCTTTGAAATTGTTCCATGGGGTGGCGTTAGCAGCAACCAACCCCAGTATTTGGACCTGAGCTTTCCACCATGTGAGGGCTAAACCGTCGAGGGTACCGGTAGCATACTTCACCCTGCGTGCCTCAGGGCATTCACACATCTCAAACACCGACTCTATCTTTTCAAACCAGTGCAGGAGACCTACGGCTCCTTCAGTGCCGCTGAAAGTGGTTGGACGACAGTCCATGAAAGTCTTGAAAGTGCAAACAGGTGCTTGACCTCCTGCTTGTGCGGCTGCAACTGCCGCAGTAACTCGTTCGTTAATGAGGGCCGTCAACTGGTCCTGGGTCATGTTGATACGTGCAGACATGATCTTCATAGTAAAGATAACGTAAGTGAGATAGGTTCGCGAATAGTGCGATGACAGAAGAGAGTAAGCACACAAGTGTTCTCAAGTAATAGCATATAGTGGGTTCTGTAATCTAGGCATACCACGAGCAAAGTTCTATGTAGTTCTAGCATTTAGGTAACGTAACATGAATAGTAATACCTATGGTGTTGAGCCTTGCACGTGGAGCGAAGCTTCGTTGTGGATCGTTGAGAGCACTGTTCTGGTTATAGTCTGGTTTTAACAAAATCGTTTTCCCTTTATTAAAACCAAGTTCTCTATAACCAATGGCTCTGGTACCAATCTGTCACACCCCCAAAATCCACACGCGGAGTATCACCGCTTGGAGGCGTGACTGACCAGGATCAAGCCACCAATCATATTGAACATATAAGTAAATACCAAAAATCATTCATCAATACGAAAGGTGTTTTTAGAAACCAAACATCAACAAGTGTGTAGCGGAAGCATAAGTATGTAAACCCAATGTAAATAGTAAATTCAAATGTTTAGATAGATAACATGGCATCATCGATCCATGTCCCACAACGACCTGCTCCTCCCTGTGCAAGCTCCATAAGTACCTAAGGTCCTGCAAGGCATGCAAGAGAGAGTCAACAACTAGTTGAGCGAGTTCACAGTTAATAGTTCAGTAATAGTATAGCGTGAGTAGTAGTTTATTCGTTCGTTACAATGTATCGTATTAGTTCCCATCGCGGCCTTCCCGGCAGGTGTGCGAAGATATTGGGGAATGTTTTTCCCAAGTGTTCTAGACTAGGTTTATTTGTATCGCGGCCTCTCCAGGCAGGTGTGCGAAGATTTGTAAATTTAGTTCGCGGCCATCATATGGCAGGTGTGCGAAGACAGTCATAATATCGCGACCAATCCTTGGCAGGTGTGCGAAGATCGTTCAATAAGTGTTACTAGTCTAGAAGTAGGTTCTAGCATCTATGTATGTACAGTAAATCATCAAATCCCCATTCCCACCCGGGAACCCCATGCCTTGGCTTGTGTGAACTCACCTTGGATTTGCTCGGTATGCTAAGTATATGTTCGCAAGTAATCAATCACGTCCTAAAGTATGCACGTGTACATAATCAGTTTGTATTCATGAAGTTCACGTATAAACATGTAGCACGTATTCACAATCGTATACAAGATGGTTACTCTTAACAGCAGTTAAATATTCCAGTTAACACTTAACAGAATTAACTCAAATTACTGTGCAGATCAACTGTTCGGCGAAACACACATAATGGCGAAACACATAAGTTGGCGAAACACACTTTCGGCGAAACACAAATTGACGAAACACCTTCCGTTTCGTCGTGGCCTTGTTTGGTGAAACAGGATTCTAATTCGTCGATGACTCTTGGCGAAACACATTCTGTTTCGCCGAGAGTCCTGTTTCGTTGGACAGTTCAGTTTCGCAGACATCAGTTACAGCAGATGCGAATAACACATAAACCCTAATCATTCTAGCAGCCGTCATCAATAACAGAAATCATATGAGGATCAATGTGCATATCGAATCATCATAAATCAACCATCCAAGAATCATTGTCTAGCATAAACCCTAGTTTATGTGTATAGCATACCAAATAACATACAACATCATCACATCAATCCCTATCAAGATACTAATGTAATCAGAATTAAGCCATATAAACAACATTCAGAACCGAGCATTCGATTGTATCAAGTTTCGCATATCATTTATATATCCTACTACATCATATCATACACATCGAAATCTATATCATCACCAT
>JARYGA010051860.1:0-28993 GCA_030545235.1 Helianthus tuberosus | reverse complement strand
AACAAGAAATTTGAGTGGACTGAGAAGCATGAAAATGCTTTAAGAGCCCTCAAAGATTACCTATCCTCAGCCCCAGCCTTGATGAAGCCAGAAAAAGGCGATGTGCTATCCTTGTATCTTGCAGTATCCTCGAAAGCAGTAAGTGCGGTCCTTGTTAAGGATCATGAAGGTACACAACATCCTGTCTATTATAATGTCCTCAGGAAACCAGAAATGTCAGGAAGGATGGCTAAGTGGGCAGTGAAGCTAAGTGCATATGATGTAAGATATGAGCCTAGGACAGCCATCAAATCCCAAGCATTAGCTGACTTTGTGGCTGATTTCAGTAGTGATTTACAAAAAGAAGCTGAGTTAGAAGTCCAGCAGCTAGAAGAGACCAAGGATCCTTGGATACTCTATACTGATGGATCCTCAAATGTCAAAGGCACGGGGCTTGGAATACTACTAAAATCGCCACAGGGGGACATAATACCCCACTCTATAGCTTGTGAGTTCCAAACCACTAACAATGAGGCTGAATATGAAGCCTTAATTGCTGGTTTGCAAATTGCAAAGCATATGGGAATCAGGTATCTTGAGGTACATGTAGATTCATTGTTAATTACAAACCACTTTAATGGATCCTATGCTGTTAAAGGTGAAAAGCTAACCAAATATTTAGAGATAGTCAAAAATTTGGCACTCTCTTTTGTTTCCTTTAGTTTGACGCAGGTACCAAGGGAAGAGAATACAGAAGCTGATGCATTGGCTAACTTAGGATCATCCTTGAAGATCCCGGAGGATATCAAGATTCCAATTATCCATATCCTGACCCCGGCTATCGAGGATCACGTGGCTATGGAGATAGGAAATAATTCTGCAGTTATCCCTAGTGAGGATACTCAATCTCATTCAGGATCATGGATCTCACCAATCATGAGATACTTACAACATGGAGAGATTCCTACAGGAGAAAACCCTAGGGCTTTCAAATCCAAGGTATCTCAATTCACAATTTTAAATAGTATGTTGTATAGACGATCTCTTGCAGGACCATACTTGAGATGCATTGAGGATCCTGAAATCCAAGAAGTTTTAAAAGACTTCCATGAAGGAGATTGTGGAAATCATACTAGGGGCAGGGCATTATTCTCAAGGATCCTGAGGACAGGATACTACTGGCCAACCATGAAGAGAGATGCTGTGGAGTATGCTAAGAGATGTGATCCTTGTCAGAGGCACAGCAATATCCTTCATCAACCAGCTGAATTATTGCATCCTATATCCTCCTCTTGGCCATTTATGAGATGGGGTATGGATATAGTTGGTAAGCTCCCTAAGGCACCTGGTGGGAAAGTATTCATGCTAGCTATGACTGATTACTTCTCCAAGTGGATAGAGGCTGAAGCTTTTGCCCAAGTCAGAGAAAAGGAAGTTATATCCTTCATTAAAAGAAATATTATAACTAGATTTGGAATTCCTTCTGAGATTATATGTGATAATGGTTCCCAATTTATTGGGGGCAGAACCACTAAATTTTGTGACAGCTGGGGGATTAAGATGATAACATCAACACCAGTCCACCCACAAGCTAATGGTCAAGCAGAATCATCCAACAAGATCATCATCAACAATTTGAAGAAGAAGCTTGGATCCAAGAAAGGGAAATGGGCAGAAGAACTACCCTATGTGCTTTGGGCTGATAGGACAACCCCTAAGAATGCTACAGGTCAAACGCCATTCTCTTTGGTATTTGGGGCAGAATCAGTGATCCCAACAGAAATGGTGGTTCCAACTGCAAGAACAAGTACCCGTGATCCTGTGGAGAATGATGAGAACTTGGCTCAAGACCTGGATACTATTGAAGAAATCAGGGATATGGCTAGGATAAGGATGGCCAGTTATCAACAAAGAATGGCTGGTGCTTACAACAAAAACGTCAGGATCAGGAGGTTTCAAGTTGGAGATATGGTATTAAGGAAAGCATTTCAGAATACCACCAATCCTGCTGATGGAAAATTGGCTCCAAAATGGGAAGGCCCTTATTTGATTGAAGCTGAAGCAGGAAAGGGGGCATACAGATTGCTAACCATGGAAGGTGATTTGCTACCAAGAGCTTGGAATGCTGTCCACTTGAAGAAATATTTCATGTGACCAGGATCCCCAAGGCACAGATGATCCTCACGATAGGGGTATCCTTAAAGGATCCTTAAAGTATCAGTGATCCTTACTTAGGTAATATCCTAAACTTGAACTATTTCATTTCTTTATTTTCTCATATAAGGATAAGGATCATGTGTCCTTTATCCGTCTCTCACGTGAGTTTAAGTTTTGAAAGTTCAGGTATCCTTAGCATAACATTGGTTATCCGCAGAAGCAATCCGTTCCTTGGGTTTAACCCCAGTTATTTGGGCTTGACCCCAGTTCCGCCTGTAGCGCATGATGATCCTGGTATAGTTCAAGGCAGTGGGACCAGTACTCGTTTTAGGGGCTGATAATTCCATTGTACTGGCTATGCCTAGGATCCTACGTATAATGGTAGACGTACCATACATCCGTTCATAAGGTTTCTAACGTTTTCATGTTAGCTAAGGTTTCTAACGTTTTCACGTTAGCTAAGGTTTTGGCATTTTCATGTCACTAAGTTTGGATAGTCGCCAGTTAGGGCCATACTCCAGTTTACATACGATCCTTGGGCTTGTCCCCAGTTATCCTTGGGCTTGTCCCCAGTTATCATTGGGCTTGTCCCCAGTTGCTAACTCTTATCTTATATTGGCTTAGTCCCAAGTTATGATCTATTTCAGGTCCTTGAAGATAAACAATTAGGGATCCTTGATCCTTACTTCTTTCTAAGGTTTATCTTACAATTATCCTTATTATGGGTAGGATCTAAACTTGGATCCTCAGGTATGATTCTTAACTATTTTTAATTCTATTCATTATTTATTTGAATAACCCTTAAAGTTTGACAACTAGACTTGTGATCCTTAAAATATCTTGCTTTTTGGGATTCCCTGACTATAGGATATTTGATTGTGGATCATACTCTAAACATTTTCAATCTGACTTGTTCAAAATTGTTTATTCAATAAATGTGCAACGAAACAAAGGAGAGTTAAAGAGACAAAAGGATAACAATACAAGATAAGCGACAAAAAGTTAAGATTTTATTTATTAACAAAAGACTAACCCTTAAAAGGTTGTCAAAATTACCTACCCGAGCATCTACCAGCAAAACGTGGCCCGTCCGCTGGGGTAGGTAAAGGGTGTCCATGATAATAAGTTCAAAAGTAGTGCAGGAATATAAAGGCGGCAGGATCACAATGGCTTCATCCCCCAAACAGAGGATCCCTCCACCAATTGCAATCCTGCCTATTGTCCAAAGGATCATACATGATCCTTAATCCTAAAAACAGTTGTTAAAGTACAAACCATCAAATTGTTCGACATCACAACCACAAAAGACCTACTACCAAATTTAAAAATTGGGCTCCGGCTGCGTCTAAGAATGTCCATCATCGCCCAATCATGCAGCCTAAACCTTCGCTGCATTACCACCTCCAGCTCCACTTGTTTCACCACCTGCATCCTTGCCTCCAGCTTCAATCGTCAGGATCTCTTCAACCTCCTCAGCCTCCTCATCGTCCAGTTCGGCTAGCCTTGCCTTCCAGGCTTCAACATCCCAGGTGCTCTTGTCAAAAGCAGGATCCTGAGCTTCCAAGGCCATTTGCAGCTTGGTCTTGTACATTGTTATGGCGGCAGAGACTTTGGCGTCTTCGATGATCTCACGCTTCTCATAGTCAACATTGATTAGCACCTTGGCCGTCTCCTGTTTGGCATCCCGGACTTCCTTCTGAAGATCAGCAATTGCAAGGTCCTTAAGCACTGCAACCTGCTGGAGGTCGGCAATCTTCTTATCCTGATCCTCAACGTGGCCAACATAATCCTCAATCTCAGAGAATTTCTGCAAAAAGGATAAAAGATAAGGTCAGGACTAGGTGATCCTCAAATCAGCAGGATATGTCAACAGGATATACGAGCAGAGACAGTGATCCTTACCTCATTGAAGTACTCAAGGAATTGGTGGCGGATCAGAGGCAGACCCTGCAGATCCTCAGCTTCAGAGGCTTTTCTCTTCTTGATTGCCTTCCCTTTGAGGGGTGCCTTGGGGACTGAAGCTGTCGGACTGGTAGGAGCTTTTCTCTTGGAGGATCTGACAGTAGTGAGATCAGTGACATTGAACTTAGAAGCAGACTTAGTGGATTTTCCAGCACCTACACAACCAAAACAAGATAAGTATCTTCTCTTAATTTATATTTTACTGTTTATTTAAATTCTAAACAAGGATACTTACTTGACATCATGACAGAGCCTGAGGATACCTCCTGTGAATCTTAGGTTGTTGTCTTGAAAGATCTTATCTCAGGATCAAGTCTCTTGAAAGTAAGGAGCCTCTCCTTAGCAGCAGGGGACAATCTGAGGTGTGAGACGGTGATAGCTGCATAACAAGAAAGCAAAAATATAAGTGATCCTTACATCAAAAGAAAGTTTTTGGTGATCCTTCTCAGGATCCACCACCCTACCATGGGTAGCCCATTTCTTGGGTAGATCCTTTCCATCCTCAATAGAATCTCTCTTGATAAAAAAGAAACGCCGCTTCCAATTAGCATCGTTCTTGGTGGCTTTGAAGATCGGATGTTCCTCACCGGGTTTACGTTTAAACAAATAGCGATGGGAACCAAAGGTAGTAAGATCATATAGCTCTCCCAGCTCTGACATTCCTAGGTCTATCCCTTCCTGCTCGATGATCCTTTCAAGGGTGTACAAAACCCTCCAAATCATCGGCATGGCTTGGATATAAGAGATGCCAGTTAGGGAAAAGAAAGATTGGGTGAAGGCTGAGAAAGGATATGTATAGCCTATGGTGAACGGAGTGACAGGGAAAGCAACCCACTTGTCGGAGATATGATCACTCAGGGCATTGGGGTCAAAAGGCCTAAACTCGGTGTTCGCCGGGAAGCAATGGCGGATCCTATCGATCTGAGCATCATTGAAACAGCAGCGTTCTTTAATGGAGTCTTCAATGATCCCCTGGCTTTTCGGAGGGCTGTTCTTCGGGTGATCCTTGGCTGGGGAATTTCGGAGCAACATCTTTGATGGAATGATGGAAAGAGATGAAAACAGAGCAAGAGAGGGAAGAAGATGAAGAGAGAGAGTACCTGATTGTCTTCGGAATGCAGTTATAAAGGGAGTCTCTCTGAAAATTTAAATGCATTTGATCCTATCTATATCTCCTATTTATAATCATGATCGTGCAGGGTTGTCACCTCTGTGACGTCACGATTGCAACGGATAGTTCAACAATAACGGCTATATTTACGATAGTTAGTTGCGGATAAGATCAAGAAAACATAACTCGCTCATATTACATATCACTCCTTATATTTTGGGGGCAATTGTTAGGGGAGGATTTTCTAACAATTAGTGATCCTTATTCGTTATCCTAATTAATGATCCTTATTTCTGTGACAGATAGTGATCCTTAGAAGAGCTTCAGGATCAGGATCATGGATCACTTTAAGGATCCTCGTACTGACGATTGTTTATCTGTGTTTTGTATTACTTCGCAGGAGTAACAAGCTTGACTTGGTCTTGGCAACGGTACTAAGGAATATTCCATGGGCATTTCGCACACGATTGACCAAAAATGGACGTTGTGGAGAACGTGGGAGCTTGGCACAAAAGTCGGATAGTTAGTTATTGTAGTTAACTTCTATTTTAAAAGGAGTAACGAGCTAGAATTAGAACACTTAGTCATTTTTCAGCTACACACACTCTCATATACTCGCACACTTGAAGCTCTCGACGAACATTCATTCATTTTCACTCACTTTTACACATTTCACGATAGTGATCCTTGTACCTAGCTCGTTACTATCCGAAGTTGTAAACATTTATTGATTTATTTGAGCTTGGTGATCGGTAGTTTCCATCACCCGGGGTTTTTTGTGCCGGAGATCAACTCTTGATCAAGGGCTTTTTCCCCGTATAAATCCTTGTGTCATTTGTGCAATTTACATTGAAGTTATCCTTGTCATTGTTCTACATTCAAGCATCATACCCCCGTAACAGAGAGTTTGGTTGCAATATCCTCATCAGATTTTTTGACCAAAACAATTATTACTAGATTTGGTATCCCTTCTGAAATTGTTTGTGATAATGGATCCCAGTTTATTGGGAGTAGAACTACTAACTTTTGTGACAGCTGGAGGATTAAGATGATAACATCAACACCAGTCCACCCACAAGCTAATGGTCAGGCAGAATCATCCAACAAGATTATCATCAACAATTTGAAGAAAAAGCTTGGATCCAAGAAAGGAAAGTGGGCAGAAGAACTACCTTATGTACTATGGGCTGATAGGACAACTCCCAAGAATGCCACTGGCCAAACTCCATTCTCTTTGGTATTTGGGGCAGAATCAGTGATCCCTACAGAGATGGTGGTTCCTACTGCAAGAACAAGCATCCGTGATCCTGAAGAAAATGCTGAAAACTTGGTTCAAGACTTGGATACTATGGAAGAACTCAGGGATTTGGCAAGGATAAGGATGGCCAGTTATCAACAAAGGATGGCTGGTGCCTACAACAAAAATATCAGGATCAGGAAATTCCAAGTTGGAGATATGGTGTTAAGGAAAGCATTTCAGAATACCACCAATCCTGCTGATGGAAAGTTGGCACCAAAGTGGGAAGGCCCTTACTTGATCGAAGCTGAGGCAGGAAAGGGGGCATATCGATTGCTAACAATGGAAGGTGACTTGCTACCAAGAGCTTGGAATGCTGTCCACTTAAAGAAATATTTCATGTAACGAGGATCCATGATCCTTATCTGACAAGTATCCTTGAAGGATTCTTATAGGACCGATGATCCTCATTTTGGTAATGATCTAATCTCAAACTATTTTATTCATTAATTATCTTATATAAGGGTAAGGATCCTGCATCCTTTATCCTCCTTTCACTTGATTCTGAGTTTTGAATGTTCAGGTATCCTTAACAAAGGATTGAGTATCCACAGAAGTATCCAGTTATTTGGGCTTGACCCCACTTATTTGGGCTAGTCCCCAGTTTGGGCCTATCCCCAGTTTCGCCAGTAGCGCACGATGATCCTGGAATAGTTCATGGCAATGGGACCAGTACTCACTTTAGGGGCTGACAATTTCATTGTACTGGCTATATTCAGGATCCTACGTATAATGGTAGACGTACCATATATCCGTTCCTAAGGTTTCTAACGTTTTCACGTTAGCTAAGGTTTTGGCATTTTCATGTCACTAAGTTTGGATAGTCGCCAGTGAGGGCCATACTCCAGTTTACACACGTTCCTTTGGGCTTGTCCCCAGTTATCCTTTGGGCTTGTCCCCAGTTATCCTTTGGGCTTGTCCCCAGTTATCCTTTGGGCTTGTCCCCAGTTATCCTTTGGGCTTGTCCACAGTTACTAACTCTTATCTTATATTGGCTTAGTCCCAAGTTGTATCCTATTTCAGGTTTTTGGAGATAAACGGCCAAGGATCCTTGATCCTTACCTTTTACTAAGGTTTGTCTTTTGGTTATCCTGATTATAAGTGTTAAAGGTTAGGATCCTAACTTGGGTTCTCAGGTATGATCCTTAACTATTTTGATTTTATTCATTATTCATTCGAGTGACCCTTATCCTTTGACAACTGAACTTATGATCCTTAAACTATATTACTTTTCAGAACTTACCAACTAAAGGATATATGATCCTTGATTATATTCTAAACTTTTTGAAGATATTTATTTACTTAATAAATTCAGACAAAATGTATATCTCAACAATTGAAAAGTAAAGTCTTTACAAGGATAATGTAACGCACCAAAATCTGAATGTTAATATTTGTCGTGTGTTCTTATGTGACGCGTCATGAAATAAATAACTAGGCTATTTAACCTAGTTAAGGGTATGGTCAAAAGTATTAAATGATGAAGGTAGTGTCGGTTATGTTTTAAAGGTAAACCCGAGGGGCTAAAGTGGAACAAATGAAAGTTGATTTACTAATTAAAAGAAATCAATACACAAATAAACATACACATCGTGTGTGTTCGAGAAAGAGCCAGGAGCTCCATGAGAGCTCCACAAACCCTAATCATGAAGATCATCAAATCGGAAGGCAAGATGAAGCTTAAACCCATAGCCGAGCATGGATTAATGATCACCAACACGAGGGAATCGTAAGGTATGTCTTAAATCTAAGATTTGTGATCATGGGTGAAGTGGGTTATGTTCTAATCCGTGAGTTAATATGAAATTGATCATGTACAAGGGTTAGAATCCTCGTATAGAACATTGGTTATGTATGGTTTGCGTTAATTTGATGATTAGAGGTGAAACCCGTTAGTTGTGGTGAAGATGATTATTAGAAGCACCACCTATGTTCAAGTCTTGTTGAAAGATTGATGTATTATGTGGGTATGATGAATTCTTGTTAGATGAATTAGGAGGAATATGATGATGTTATGTTTGATGTTCATTTGGAATGATACATGATGATTAGTAGTAGGTTTTGATGGGTTATGTATGAGTTTAGAAGATTTATGTATGAATTAGTTGTACGTTATGCTTAAAAGGTGGTACGCACATCAAGCGTATGATAAAATGTATATAGTGTCGTCCGTATAGTCGATTATAATGTTACGGGTATATGATAAGTTGATAGTTGAATATGGTTGATAGTTGACTCTTGAAAGTCAACTAAGTATAAGAAACATGATTTGACTCATTGTCGTAAAGGTAGGATTATAGGAAGTCGTTTGATACATGTTATGTTAATATGCATTATTTGTAATTACATGATGAATTACGTGTGTTAGAAAGGATATGAAGTTGATTATATGTCTTAAATGCTTGTTAGAAATGACTAAGGAAAGTTAAGTGTGAATTATGCGAGTGATATGATTGTTACATGTACAAATGAGTATGCTAATAAGAGCGTGATTTCGATGAAATGAAAGTATAGGAATCCCGTCGAGACGGACTCAAGCATGAGGTGTTAACGGGTCAAGAAGAGGCAAGGAATCGGATACGAGCACGGACGCATAAGGTAAGTGATTTCCGTAATCACTTCTTAGTTCGATTAAGTAATATGGTGTTTTAATTATCTAAACACGATGTTTGAGGTCAAATATGTGTTGTAGGCTTTCGTCGTAATTGATGGGATTAAAGTTGACCAAAATGCCCTTGATGGGTATTTTGGGCAAACGATCTTAAAAGTAGTTTAAAAACAAGTTATTCGAGTAATGTAATGTTTTGGTCAAGTATGAAAGTGGGAAGTATGGTTTTGTTAGGCACAAGACCAATTAATGCGCGAATACCCTTAACGGGTCAAAATAAGCTTATGAATGAAAATGGGTTAAGAGGATGCAATACATCCAAGAATTTAGTCTTTTATGATAGACGTCAGATATTATTAGGTTCATAAGGAATTATGGTAAAACAAACAAGTTATGTTGATGAATGCATGAACGGGTTAATTCTTGGTAAAAAGGGTAGTAAGCCGAGGACTTAAAAGTCTGAAATTTTGTTAATCCGGACGTCGGATCTTAACTCCATAAGATGGAGAATTAAATTACGGACGCGTAGGAAAAAGAATCGGGTAAAACGGACCAATAACGAAGAAGTTATGACCGTTTCCGTGAAATGCGGTCGTGCTGGGAATATGCAGCATTCAGCTGCAAAAGTTCTGTGAAAACAGGGGCTTAGCGTGACGCCAAGGCCCTTGGCGTCACGCGAGGCCCCCCTTGTTTGGCGAAAATTGTTCGTTTGCTCCGTTTTGGCTTGGGAACTCGTTTAAACGCGTTTTAAGTTGCGTATGACTAATTTAACTTCTATTTTATGACCATTAGGGTAAGCGCACATGCAGATAGGTATGTAGGTATGTTTGTATATCTCTATACACGTATGTAGAAATGTATGAAAGCATGTATGTATCTACGTGGGTATGTTTATAAGTATGTGAGCAAGAATAAGCGGATATATGATGGTATGTATGAGAGTAGGCATGTATGAGTTTGGTATGATGCACGTAGGGTTGTATGTATGTAAATATGTATAATGTCATGAGTGTACGTAATGATGTTGGTATGTGTACATGTAGATACGTATTTAATGATGTAGATGTGTGTATATGTAAGTATGCATGTAGATTGGCATGTATGTGTGTGAGTATGTATGCAAGTAGGTATGTATGCATGTGTGTACGTATGTATATATGGAGATAATATGTATGAAGTTTAGGTATGTATGTAAGTCTTTCGGTATGATTAAGTGTTTACATTGTTTATTCGTGTACTTGGAGTTATAAGTGAAATGCAGGAATAACAAAGAAGTCTCATTACGGATGGTATGACAGGATGGAAAAGCTGGGATGTAAAGAGTTAACGAAACGAGAAGTAAACGTGAAAACCTTGTAGGTTTATAATGCGTACTAATGTTGTGAATTTATGTGGTGAACGCAGGTAGTACCAGTCATGAGGATATCCAAGGATTGGAGATCAAGGATCGAGTCACAAGATAGATTGTACGGGAGTGTTGAGTACGTAATGGAGTGAAGCTAGGTTATGGCTTCTTATTGAAAATGAGTATAATAAATGTATTTATTGTGAAAGAATTAATCTTAGAAATGAATTTAAGTGCGTCAAGGTGTTTGTAACGAAAGAAATTTTTATGGTACGATTTTCCGCTGCGACTTTAGTCAGTTACGAATTAGGGTGTAACAGATAACAACACGGGAGATAGCCAAAAAGTTAAAGTTATTTTATTCACAAAAGATTAAACCCTTTAAGGTTGTCAAAATTGCCAACCCACGTTTCTACCAGCAAAACGTGGCCCGTCCACATGGGTTGGCAAAGGGTGTCCATTGTTTACGGGTCTTTGTAGTGCAGGAAATAAAATACGGAGGGATAACGAGTGGCTTCATCCTCCAAACAGAGGATCCATCCACCACCCATTATCCTGCCTATTGTCCAAGGATCCATGATCCTTCATCCTAGAAGCTATTGTCTAAAGTTATTACAAACCCAAGATTGTTTCAAAACACCATAACCAAAATAAAACTACCAAGTCCTAAAAAATGGGCTCCGGCTACGTCTAGAAATGTCCTTCATCGCCCATTCCTGCAGCTTACACCTTTACTGCATCACCATCTCCTCCAGCTCCAGCATCATCCACCTGATCCTTAACTCCACTGCCGCCAGCCCAGACCTCTTCTTCATCATCCAGCTCAGCCAATCTAGCCTTCCAGCCCTCTACGTCCCAGCTGCTCTTGTCAAAGTCAGGATCCAGAGCTTCTTGGGCCATCTGCAACTGGGTTTTGTACATAGCAATGTCAGCGGAGATTTTAGCATCATTAGTGATCTCATTTTTCTCTTGATCAGCAGTAATGTGAGCCAAGACAAGTTCCCTCTTCACCAAATTTACATCATTTTCGAGGGAGGCAATCTTCTGATCCTTGGCTAGCATGATCTTCTGGAGGTCCAAACACTTTTGCTCAACCTCTTCAACACTGCCTACGTAGTCCTCGATTTCAGCAAATTTCTGCAAGAAAGACAATGTAAAGTTTAGGATCACATGATCCTCAACTGGGCAGGATAACTAAGCTAAGTTAGTGATCCTTACATCAGCAAAGTACTCAAGGAACTGGTGGCGGATTAAAGGCAGGCCTTCTAGATTGTCAGCCTCGGAGGCTTTCCTCTTCTTTCCCTTGGAAGCAGTAGGCTTGGGGATGGCAGTACTTGGGCTAGCAGCAGCTTTTTTCTTCCCGGACCTGGGACCAACAGTGGTGAGATCGGTGACACTGAAACGGGTGGCAGACTTCGATGATTTTCCAGCACCTACACATTCAAAAACAGATAAGTATCCTTATTTCATTTTAATTTATGCATTTAATTACATATAAACATGGATACTTACTTGACATTGTGACAGAACCTGAGGATACCTCTTGAGAATCCTGGGTATTTGCTTTAAATGATCTTATTTCAGGATCAAGCCTCCGAAAAGCAGCAAGCCTTTCCTTCGTTGCAGGTGTTGAAATAAGGTGTGCGACAGTGATAGCTGCAAAATAGAAACAAAAGGTTGTTAGTGATCCTCAGCAGAAACAAGGTCATCTGGTGATCCTTCTAAGGATCATCTATCCTACCATGGGTGGTCCATTTTCTAGGCAGATCCTTTCCATCAGGGAGAGAATCCCTTCTGACAAAGAAGAATCGCCGTTTCCAGTTGGTGTCATTCTTAGTGGCTTTGAAGATGGGGTGTTCTTCACCAGGTTTATGTTTGAGTAGATATCGGTGGGATCCATGGCTAACAAGGTCATACATCTCTGCAAACTCCGACATTCCCAGATCAATTCCTTCATGTTCAATGATCCTTTCAAGGGTATATAAGACCCTCCAGATCATTGGCATCGCTTGAATGTAGGAGATGTCGGTAAGAGAGAAGAAGGATTGGGTGAAATCTGGAAAAGGATACGAGTATCCTATTGTAAATGGTGTGACCGGAAAAGCCACCCAGGTTTCAGAAACATAGTCACTCGGGACGGTGGGATCAAATGGTTTGAAAACGGTGTTCGCCGGGAAACAATGGCGGATTCTGTCCATCTGTGGATCGGTAAAGCAGCATCTTTCTTTCGCAGAATCTTTGATGATCCCTTGGGACTTCAAGGGACTGTCCTTACGGTGATCCTTAGCCGGCGAAGATCTCAACATCATCTTGATCTCAGATAAAGATGAGGAAAGAAGGAACAGAGAAAGAAGATGAAGAGAGAAAGGAAAGAGAAATACCTGATCAAGTCTTCGAATGAAGATTTAAAGGAGGAAACGCACGAATTTAAATGCTCTCTAACCCTTATCTCTAACTTCAATTTATAATGATGATCTTGCAGGATAGTCACTTCAGTGACGTCAGGATGGCAACGGCTAGTCAGGAATCAACGGCTATATATCCGTTAGTTGGTTACGGATAAGAACAAGAAAATACAACTCGTTTATTTACAAATTACTCCTTATATTTTGGGGGCAATTGTTATGGGAGGATTTTCCAATGATCAGTGATCCTCATTTACTGTTGGGTTTAGTGATCCTCAATTCTGTCTGAATTAGTGATCCTCAGAAAGTATTGTAGGATCAGGATCATGGATCATCATCAGGATCCTTATACTAACGATTGTCTGCTTTGAATATGAAGTTGTTTTGCAGGAGTACGAGCTTGGACTTGGTCTTGGCGATATTCCTGGAGCATATTCCATATTTATTCCGCACGTGCATGGCTGAAATGGACGTTATGGAGGTCGTGGAGGACTTGCATAAAATGCGGACAATTTGTTAGCTTAGATTTTTTCCATTTTTAAAAGGGGATAGCGAGCTAAATTAGAACACTTGGCTAATTTTAGCTTAACACACACACTCGCAACTGCTCTCACCAGCTCTTTACAATTCACTTGGCGATTACACACTTTTTTGCACATTACACTATAGTGATCCTTGTAACTAGCTCGCTATCATCCGAAGTTGTAATACATTTCTTGTTTAATCTGAGTTGGTGATCGGTAGTTTCCATCACCCGAGGTTTTTTATGCCGGAGATCATTCATTGATCAAGGGCTTTTTCCTCGTATAAATCTTTGTGTCACTTGTTCATTACATTTCTGAGTGATCCTTCGCATTGTTCATTGATTCAAGCATCACACCTCACAACAGAAAGTTTGGTTACAGTATTATTGCTTGATTTTTGACCAAAACAATATGTATATAAAAATAAAATATATTATAAGTAAAAGAATTCGAGCTAAGCCGAGCCGAGTTACCAAGCGAGCCAAGCCGAGCCAATTTGGCTCGTCACGAGCCGAGCCGAGCTAGGCTCACTTTCTAACCGGGTCGGCTCACTTTCAATCCGAGCCATATCGAGCGAGCTTTCTCCGAGCTAAATTCGAGCGAGCTACGAGCCGCGAGCTTTTTGGACAGCCCTATTTGGATCACTTTAACAGACCTTATTACTTTGGTTGCAAAAAGCGTGTATAAATAAATACTTTTTGTAATGAGTAGCTAATTTATGTAAGATAGGGGTGTGCAAAAAAACGAATTAACTGAACCATAACCGAATTAACCGACAAAACCGAACCGAAAAAACCAAACCAATTAAAAAACTGGTGGGTCGGTTAATGTTTTTTTTGAAAACCGAATGTAGCGGGTCGGTTATGGTTATCATTTTTTCCATACCCACCATAACCGAACCGACATGTAATAAATCTTTGTAGGATTTAGAACTTTTCACCATATTTTTAATATTTGATGTTTTTTGCTGAAGATTTTTAGTACTTATTGGTTTTTTATATTATTTTGCGGTTTTGGTTGAATGTTTATTTGAATTTATGGAATGTACATATCACTTTATTTGAATATTTAATAATAATTGGTATTAAGATTATAGATTATATGTATTTTTTAATACTATGTAATATACTAATATTTACAAATATGCAATAACAATTTATTCCATGTTAAAAAAATTAAGTTATTTTTAGCTAAGCTAAATACACGGTTAACCACCCATAACCGACTCGCTATAACCATCAAAACCGAATAACCATAACCGATCGGTTATGGTTATGGTTATCCAATAACCGACATCACGGTTATGGTTTTTGGTCAAAACCGATCCATGCACACCCCTAATGTAAGATATAGACAATGTGTCAGTAACGTGACACGCAAACATATGTTAGGTAATACTCTTACTTATCTTTTTGAAAAGTAATTTGGGTAATGCTTTGTTATTAGACCATGTGTAGTGGTTTAGCTCAATAATGCCCCCACCATGGGGCGTTTTGCGACACGTGGCAGTCCAGTCAGCATGGGGCATTATTGGGGGTTATTGCAAAAGTGTCGTAGTGGGAATAATGTCCAATAACGCCCCTTCCAATCATTAAACAATTATTTTTTTTAATTAAAAACTTAAAATACTTCATTAAATTAAAAAAAAAACAATACTAGAAATAAAAAAATTAAAATCCAACTAAATTAAAAAAAAAAATACACTAGTTTTTGTCTTCGCTTTCTTCACCCTCGCCAACTTCGTCTTCCTCGTCCTCCGTTTCTTCCATTGACGCCTGTGGATGGTCCTCTTGAACGGCTTCTGGCACATAATTCTGGCATATCGGCTTTCCTTCGTCTTCCAAAATCATGTTGTGCATGATTATACAAGCGTACATAGCATCTCTCATTTTTTGCTTGCTCCATGCACGACAAGGATTTTTCAAATATTGTCAGCATTGTTTAAGAACCCCAAAGCATCTCTCAATGTCTTTTCGTGAAGACTCTTGAACCTTTTTAAAGTATGCTCTTTTTCATCAATAGGATCACTAAACGTCTTCACGAAAATCGAATACCTAGGATAAATTCTGTCGCACAAATAATATCCATGAGGGTAGTAGTTTCTATTTGCGTAAAACGACGCTTTTGGAGCTTTGCCAAAAATCCACTCCTCTAACAACGGAGATTGTTCAAAAACATTTATATCATTGCATGACCCGACCACGCCAAAGTAAGCCGACCAAACCCAAAGGTCCTGTGAAGCAACCGCCTGAAGAATAACAGTGGGTCCTTTTTGGTCACCCCGTGTGTGTTGGCCTCGCCATGCGGTCGGGCAGTTATCCCAACGCCAATGCATGCAATCTATGCTCCCGATCATACCAGGCAAACCATGCTCCGCCGAATGTACCTCGTAGATCTTTTGAAGGTCGTCTCATGTGGGCGTTCTAAGATAACGCGCACCATACACATCAATAATACCTTTATAAAAAAACATACACAAACATAAGCTTCAAAAAAAATTGTAAACATTATAGTAAAGTATAGGAATTGTACCGCGACAAAAATGCTCCAAGGTGTCTCGCGTTGTTTTCTCGCCTATTTTTAGATACTCGTCGTTGATGTCGGTTGTGTTTCCATTAGCAAGGATTCGTAACGCCGACGTACACTTTTGGATACCGGTAAATCCAAGTGCCTCTCTCGCATCCGTTTTTTGTTTAAAATAATCGTAGTTGGCTTCATAGTCGTCGACGATGCGTAGAAACAACCACTTACTCATTCGGAAACGACGCCTAAACATTTGGTTCGAAAATGTCGGCGCCTCATCAAAATAATCTTTCATCAAACGATCATGTGCCGCGCGTCGGTCTCGTTCAATATAACCTCTTTTATTTTTTTCTGGTTCGGGGCGACGACAATGCTTCACATATCTCACCGCTAGTTGACAAGCACTCGTAACCGCCTCTTGCTCGACCTCCTCATCGGTGGAATCATCGTCATCCGCAAAAAACTCTTTGAAGTAAAAATTCACCATGGATAAAGAACTAGGGGAATCCATTAAATTTTATAAAATGGAAGTGTTTTTGAGAGAGTTTTTGAGAGTGTTTGAGAAGTTTTTGAAAGAGTTTATATATATATATAGGTAAAAGGTTTAAAAAAAAACTAGCCGTTTGAATAGCTAGCCGTTGCTAGTTGTTGATTGGTCATTCAAACTTCTGGAGGCGTGTTTCAAACAACGCGGGAGCAATTTTTTTCGAAAAAAACGCCCACAAACTCCCTATGTAATGGGATGTGGGCGTTTTTTGGCGTTATTTTTCAATTTAAAAAAAAAAACGGCGCACTACGAGGGGTCTTATATGATTTTTAACCAAAGAAAAAATCTCGATTCCCTTGGGCAGTTACTTTAACTTGCTTTAACTGTTGGATCCTTGTGTCCAACAATCAACATATAACAATGTCACCATAATCCTTATTTTTATCCAGGTAATATAAATAAAAACACATATATCCACAAAATTTGTTCCCCTTAAAAAGCCATCATACATTCGATTCCTTATATTTATTTCT
The DNA here is from genome assembly GCA_030545235.1 of Helianthus tuberosus. Taxonomy (NCBI): domain Eukaryota; kingdom Viridiplantae; phylum Streptophyta; class Magnoliopsida; order Asterales; family Asteraceae; genus Helianthus; species Helianthus tuberosus. Next base: position 12,062 of record JARYGA010051860.1, on the reverse strand, counting down.
ATCCAATTAAATGTTTTTTTTTTATTCTTTTGAGTATATTTTCTCTTTTTTCTACTTACAATGACTCACATAAAATATATGAAATATATAAATGGGTGAATAGTAAGTCTCTCTCTATATATATAGGGCATCACTATTCAATCCATATATTGAATCCTTATTTTAAGGAATCGAATAGAGTGCAAAAACTAATAATAACCTTACACTTTTCCATAGATTACATGGGTTGAGTATGTATAAGGATTTTAACATAAATACTCTAAAAGAGTCAATTTAGGGGCTGTTAATTATGTCGGATTGATCAGTGGCGGATCTAAGAACTTTTTTCGCTGGATTCCTTAGGGTAGATTCTCACTATTTTTTTTCCAAATCATACGAAGTTCTCACTAATTTTTCCCATTTTCTCTAAACTGAATGGGTTCCTGGGAACCCATAAAAGTGGCCTAGATCCGCCCCTGGGATTGATGGCTTGGTGGGTTGAAATAATCAACCCGAACCGGACCAATATAAATTCGGGTCAACTCTAACCTGACCCGTTTAAACCATATTTTTAAATGAGTCATACAACTTTACGATTTATAATCGAGTTATTGGGTTTTAAGCTGGTTATCAATAATATATTTAAGAGTTAATTACAAAAATCATCATTTATATATGTATGTTATTGCAAAGTGTGTCATTTGTCTTTATTAAGCAAAAAAGCATACTTAATGTTTGTAAACCCTAACATGTTATATCTTTTACCCAAAACTCTGTTTATTTTTTAAGTCAACTCATGTCACGTGAGGCCCACCTGAGGGCATTAAAGTCATTTAACCTACCCACTTATCTTCCCTCAGTCAAAACCCTAATCCCCCAATTCAACATACCAAACTCAACCCATGCATTTGTATCATTCCTAGCTCAAAACCTACAATCAGACCTCTTACTAATTTATCACTTACTTATTCAGAAGTTGCCAGACATACCCTAAGTCTAGGTCAAATGTATTCAACCATGCCCCATTTAGCCGATTTCAATCCACCGGCCAAATTGGTCTACTTGGTAGATTTGATATATGCAATGAAAGAAAGAATCCTTAGGGGATTCTTCAATAATGAAAAATTAAAGGGGGTTCAAACTAGCATGTGATTAAATTTTGACAAAGAATCATATTCCTCATTTGATTACAATTCCTAAAGGTTTTTTCAAATTTGTTTTTTCGCTTAAATTCCTAACTTCGAATTCGGCTAATATTCCTTTCCACAAAGATTTATGCTTAGCCTCTCGTCAACAAAGAATATATGGAACTTTCTGTTCAAGTGACAAGTGAACAGTGTTGAAACGTGTTAAACACGACTGACGACTGTGAAAAAATAAATATATCAAAACTTTATTTTTTATCTTTCGATTATATTGAAACAACTTCACTTTATAAAGAATTTATGTAACATTAACCATATATAAAATACGTAAAATGAAAGTTTCTCTCTGTATTCATAATTCATCGAAATTTTAATTTTGGACCCTGGTAAAAAAAGTATAAAAAAGTACAAATTAGTATTTTATTGAAAGAGAAAACCTACTAAAATGGGTAAAAAAAAGTATAAAAATACAAATTAACATTTTACCGAAAGAGAAAACCTACTAAAATGGGTAAAAAAAAGTATAAAAAATTGCAAATTAGCATTTTACTGAAAGTGAAAACCTACTAAAATGGGTAAAAGGTATAAAAAAGTACATATTAGCATTTTATTGAAAGATAAAACCTACTAAAATTATCATGCGTGAAAATAAAGGTTTTAATATGATAGAAATTTAAATAAAGATTATTCTTCCTTTTTCCAAATTAGCATTTTACTGAAAGAGAAAACCAACTAAAATTATCATGCGTGAAAATAAAGGACAAATTGGTTGATATTAATGAAAATCTAAATTAAGATGATTATTATTCTGCCCTTTTACTAGTTGAGTAGTAAACTGTGGGCCTACGAAATCTGTACATCAAAGAAGCTAAGGACAAACAAAATAGAAATTTATTAATAATAGACGTTTTGTTAAAAACTTAAGAGTAAACTGCCATTTTGGTCCCTGTGGTTTGGGCACTTTTGCCATTTTAGTCCAAATCTCAAACTTTTTACATCTGGGTCCCTGTGGTTTGCATTTTGTTGCCATTTTGGTCCAAAATTCAAAAACCCCAATTTTTTGACTGTTGCAACCTCCTATTTTGTCTTTTAGTTCAGGGGCATTTTGGTCATTTTGCTTTTCATTTTACATTTTCTTAATTAACATCATCCCCAAATAAATCATCATCATCATCCCCAAATAACTGACTCTCTCTCTCCTCTCTCTAAATCATCATCATCAACAAAATGCAGACCTAAATCGATCATCATAATCCGGCGTCGTCCCACCTGAGCACCACTCCGGCGTCGTCCCTACTCAGATCCACCATCGTCATCGTCATCTCTGCGTTCCTCTCTCTCTCATGTTTCTCTCTCGTTCGGCTCTCTCTCTCTCTCATGTTTCTCTCTCTCTCTCTCTTTCTAGTGCAGAATGGTGGGGGATAGATCTCCGAGGAGGAACTACGGCGGCGACATAGATCTCCTACAGTGGAATGTTGTTTGAAGAGACAGAATGGTGGTGGGGGGATAGATCTCCGAGGAGGAACTACGGCGGTGGTGGTGGTGGCAGGTGGTGGTGCTTGGCGAGATGGTGATGACGTGTGTCAGATCCACCATCGTCATCGTCATCTCTGCATCTGCTATGATTTATGCAAGGTTAGTTGAATCTGTGTTGGATTGGTTTTTGTTACTTGAATCTGGTGGTTACTTGAATCTGTGCTTTTTAATCATTAACTTGAACCCCCTGCATCTGCTGTGATTTATCCTCGACCCGATGAGTTGCAGGTGGTTTTTGTTTTTGTTTTTGCTCCACATGATATGTGCTCCACTCCCGGATTGAGTTGCAGGTGGTTTTTGTTTTTGTTTTTGCTGCATCTGCATCTCCCAACTTTGTTACTTGAATCTGTGTTGCATCTGGGTCGAGGATGAAAGAGAGAGAGAGGAGAGAGACAAATCACATTATTTATGTTTAATTATAAATACAAAAAAATTTAATTAATATTTAGTTATAATAATTCTAAAATGACCAAAATACCCCTGAGGGTAAGGACAAAACAAGGGGTTTTAATTTGGGGATTCTAGTCAAATTTCACTTTTGGACCAAAATGCAAACCACTGGGACCCAGATGTAAAAAGTTTGAGATTTGGACTAAAATGGCAAAAGTGCCCAAACCACAGGGACCAAAATGGCAGTTTACTCAAAAGTTAAAATGTAGATCAAACTATTTAATTTGTTTTTTTTTTTTATTTCCAAGTTTTATTATATAACGTCTGCCTTGTTACTTACGCGATCTTTGCTACTTTTTTTTTTTGAACGGCAAGGTGTCACAATTTTTTGGGTGCGAGACACCCCACACCCCCCCTCATTGGGGAGGCCCGTCGCCCCACTCCGGCCAGACGTGGTCACACTCTGATGCCAGCTGGGGCGATCTTTGCTACTTATATGCAAATCTCCCACGTAGAGAACGGTAGTGATTAAACAACCAACCAAACACGCTAAGGATGTCTTCACCGTCGACACATCATTATTCATCACTCCTTCAATCGAATGCCATCGTCTTTCTATAAAAGATTGTCACATCCATGTCAAAAGCTAATTTTTCAGCCCACTGATCTCGAGAAATCCATCTATGTTGATGAAATTATTATAAAATTTAAAGTTATAATATTTTATAAGGATTTAGGTATGGGTTTTAGCTTATAAAGTTACCATAACCAGGAAGAATAAGTTCACGTGATTTGAACATGGAGCCTAGAGGCATTATTCATGGCATTTTGCTTGAATATCTAGTCCAAAAAACAGTGATTATAACTCATAACAAATGGTGCGTCCAATTTATATAAAAAATTGAAATTGATGCACATGTGTTTAGAAGTGTGTCCAACACCTTCAAGGGTGAACTAAAACTTATCAGACCGTGCGTAGTCGTTACATTATGGGGTGTTTTTATGCCCAATAACGCCCAAACACGCACGGCCCCCCGAGGCGTTTTTTACTAAATCTGCTTTTGGCGTTGTATTTTCCACGCTCAAGATAATATCAATTGACCAATCATTGTTTTAATTGAATATTATTTGTTTTAATAATTAGAAAAAATAATAATTTGTAATTATGGGAGTGTCACGTGTCGAACAATGCCCAAGGGTGGGGGTGTTATCCCACTACGCCCTTTTCTTCAAAACGCCCCTTGGCTGACTAGGATGACACGTGGTGGACAACGCCCAAGGGTGGGGCATTATTCACCATAACCACTACGCATGTTCTTACAACGATGTATTCAAACATAATTTAATGAGAGAACAATTTGTGTTAATTTTCTCATCGATAAAAACACAAACACCTAAGTTCAAACATAAATAATATTACAGTTCGCTCTATTTTATATCCTTGATTACCATCAAAGAAGAAAGTAAGACTTCAAAAATACAAATTTTACACAACTCAAAACCATTGTAAAAACTATGGATAAAAACGCAAACTTAGATCATCGCCATCGTCAACTTCAAAAGCAAATGTGACATGTAAACTCATAATCGTCCGCTCTGTGGTCGTCGTAATTGAACTCATCATCGTTGTCGGGATGAAACTAAGCGATGTGAGAAAAAAAATAGGAGATGAGAGAAGACTTTTTTTTTTTTTTTTTTTATAACTTATCAGTAACTTTTATATATAAGGCCAAACAAATTACACCAAGATAGCCGGTAAGCGGGCAACAAGCTGCGCCGCTACCCCCTTTTGAATAGCGAAACCTAACCTAGTAAAAACGAAACCCCGATCTCTAGGAGACGAAATGTTGTTGTGAACAACCCGTTGGACCCGTTCAAGAAATCTGATGGCTTCTGGGGCTAGCGAGCCAAAGGTATCAAAGGCAAAAGGGATAAAGGAATGTTGATTATCCTCGCAGGCTTTTGCATGTTTGTCCATTTTCTTCGCTGCCGCCCTTGCAATCGCCTGACTAGGGACAAAACCTGTATCCCGAAAGCCTACAAGGGGGGAAACCCCGGTAAGACCAACACAAGCGTGTTTACCTGCATCCCACCCGAAAACTAAAACGTCCGCGGGGCGCAATGTGGATCTTCCTTCCCTCGGATCTGTCAAAAAGTTTACGGGGGCTTCTTTCTTCACCGAGATCCCCGTCTGTTTGAGAAGACGTTGATTTGAAATTTTTTTCTTTGTTTAATCGTAAGCAGATAGAAGAAAATTCTGCTTACCTATTATGTCCTTAAGATAAATTAAAAGAAATACTCGTCATCATCATACTCAGTAAATCTTAACAATAGCAAAGCTAAGGTAGGGTCTGAGGAAGGTAAGATATAGACAGTCTTACCTCTACCCTCGTAGAAATAGAGAGGCTGCTTCAAGTGAGACGCGGTGCTCGATAGTAGTTTTGTATCAAGCCTTGGACATAAGGCACATAACACTCAGCAAAGACCGATTACTGCATGTACTCCTTGTCCTTCAGCAAAGAAATACTCGAGTACAATAAAAATAGATTTTCCAGCAATTATTTCACGATAAGTAATTAAACGAAGACTAGTAATCCACGACGACGATGACTACCATTTGATAATTAGTTTACTTTTTCTCGTTAAGTTTGTAGTTTTGTGTTAGATTCATGACTTATGAGCATATGAGCACTTGTGAAGCCCAACATATTCCATGCCGTTCTAGTCTTCAGAAAATGTCCCCTTGATGTTTTTATGTACCTAAATGAATAAACAATTAACACAAACAATAACCCCTTGATGTTTTTATGTACCAATATGAATAAACAATTAACACAAACAATAATATTATTTTGATCGTATTTGACTTTGTTACTCATTGTTCTTTTTCTTGGAGAAGAAGTTTGAGTAGGTGTAGATTCTTGTCGAAATGCAAATTAATTATTTAATTAGAGAACTTTTGTTTCTTGTTCTTCGCTAGGTAAACAACTAGTCAGCTCGCATGTTCTCCATTTGTGTAACTTTGACCACAAGACTACAAATACGTGTAGCTTCTTTTCAATTCGATTTTAAATAGGCGTTTATTCAAATCGAATGGTTATCTGGTTGGATCAAATCAAGCTCGAGCACTGAAACGAACTTTAGATATGTAATAAACTAACAACCGAGCTCAATATATAAGGGTTCAGCTGGATATCGAATTACATAATAAATTAATAATTAGATATATATAACTAAAACTAGTTTTATGACCCTCACGTTGCTACGATAACGCCTGTTGCGGTGGGAAATAACAACAAAGTTGTTCGGTTCTGCAATTCAAAAGGGGGTGGCGGCGCAGCTTGTTGCCCGTCTACCAACCCATGATTTGTAATTTGCTCTAACAATATATATAAAAGAGGATGCAATATTCATCAAAAAAAAAAAAAGTGGATCGTTTTAAACAATGAAACGTTGTGAAGAAAAAAAACGAACTTTAAAAATGTCCTTTTACGAAGATGTTAAATCTGTATTTGTTAGTGGTAATAAGTTGGTTAAAGCATAGGGGTGTATGTGTAAATTGGTTTAAAAAAATAAGTTTATTAAAGTGGAAGAGTGAAATGTAATTATGATACTAATATAAAAAATATTGTCGCTAAGGTTGTTTTTAATATATATATATATATATATATATATATATATATATATATATACTAGTAAAATATTGCACGCGTTGCGGCGGTACGTCACCTCATATATTAAACTCGAGTAAAGCCATGAAAATGTGGATAAAAAACAAATGTGATGGTATATTCACCAATCACAAAAAAAGTTGCATCCTAAATCAAGCTCGAGTAAAAACGTGACATATACAAATTTATTACAATTAATAAAAAATCTAATAAAACGAATCAGATAAAACTATAATTATTCTAAAAGTAAAAAACGTATAAAAATATAACACACAAATTGTTTGATATATTTAATACACAGAAGAAAGTATTTTAAGTATAAAATTATGAATTATTTATATTTCCTATTTGATTTATAGAAAAAAATGTTAAAAAAATGTTTAGGTTTCATGTGGCTAAAATGGAAAAGGAAAAACTTTTGATGAACAAAATAAAAAGAAAACAATTTTAACATAGCTAATGTGATGTAATTTAATATATATCTATACTATATAGTACGTATGAGGTTCAATAGGGAATAATAGAAACTTTTATTTAAAAAATACGCCAATTTATATATATGTATATAGGGGAAGGCTTAAATGAAAACGTTAAATATTGTGAGAACCATGAGAACGAATGGAAAAACCGCAAAAACTTGGTAAAAAACAATTCAAATTCGAATTTTTTTTACACTTATCATTATTATTCAAATACAATGTTAGAAATTAAATTTACATGTATTCTTAAATATTGCAAATTTACACACGTGTAAGTTTTCTCATTTACACATGTGTAATGAATTATTTGATGTTGTAAATTATTTTTTTGATGTTGTATTTTAATTACATTGAGGTTTGTATTAAAAAAGTTGGTTTTGACTGGTTTTCTCATTTGTTCTCACGGTTCTCGTAATATTTAGCGTTCTCAAGATAACCCTACACACCCTAAAAAATCTTTTTTTCACTAACAAAAAAAATAATTTAAAATATTGTACCACACCCTAAAAAAATATTTTTTATCAATGTTAATGAACTAATAAGGAATAAGAAACTTTTATTAAAAATATGAAAATTTTAAAAAAGAAAGCAAAATGCAAGTTTTTTAAATTTGTTAAGATATAGCAAATGTTAAATCAGGAAATGTAATTTTCTTGTGTAATGTATGTGATGTATTTAATTATATTTTTTTTCTAATTACAAAGTAAAATTAGATATAAGTGTGAATATTATGTTTTTTTCACTAACAAATAATGCAAAAAATTATTTAAAATCAGTTGGTATCAGTTTGTAGTAGGGCTGTCCAAACTGTTCGACGATCGAGGATCGCTCGATGATCGCTTGAAAAATGCTCGAAAAATGCTCGTTCGATTCCCGCTCAGTTTGTAAATGAGCCGCTCGGATCGGTTCGATTCAAATTCAATCCAAGCATGAGCAAAGGTCCGCTCGCTCGAATTATTTTTATTAATAATATATATATATATATATATAGGGTTAGGATCATGAGTGAACAACATCCTTGTTTGTTAACAAAGTGAACCAATCTCAACCATTCATTTGATTAGTTAATGAAGAGGTTATGATTGTAATTCTACATTTAATCTCTTTTCTTTAAAATTGGTTTTCATTAATTGTAGCAGTCAGTGTTGTAAGAACCGATAGGCGCTAGTCGGACGGTGGGGTACCGACTAACGATTAATCGGGATTAATAGGGATTAATCGGAATTAATCGGATCGAGATTTTTATATGTAATTTTTAGTTATATATATACACACACATTTTTATATGCAGTTTTCTAAAGTAAACATGTTTTAACTCCTCATTGACCGTTTTTTTTAAGTAATTGGAAGGAATTTATAAGGTTTGGTCGAAATTTAGCCGGCGTATGGCCAAACTTTGGCTAGAATAGGACCGCCTAGCGATTAATCAGACATTAATCGGTGAACCTCCGATTAGTGATTAATCGGTGACTAATCGGAGACTAATCGGGATTTTTACAACCATGGTAGCAGTTACATATCCTCTATTTTAGGAATTTTAGGAGATTCCTTTTATTATATCAAAGATTCTATTATATCTCCATCCAGTTTTTTCGAATCATTTAATATATTCAAAATGATACTTAATGCTTTGTTATATAGTTTGATCATATCTTAAATTCTGAAACTACATCAATACACCTGTGTACACACGTTAAAGCTTCTATGTACTCACATATATACACTTGTGTATTTCAAGGATAAAAAAACTGTTTGTGTTATTCACTCATTTGAAAATATAAACTTGAAGCTTTACCCATGTACTTATCATTTTTACATCTGTGCACTTTACCCATGTACATTTGTGTATATTCATACAATAACGTTTGTCAACTGAATCTACGTTGCATACTTTGTTAAATCATATTAGTTATACCATACCATGTGCATATACAACACATTGTACATTATGTCCCAAAAAACAAAGCTAAAATCACAAAAACATTAAAACAATCCAGATTAACATCCAATTTCGCCACGTTGTATTGAACATCTTAACCATGTCTGTATTGAACATCTTAACCATGAAGCCTATTCGCCACGTTGTATGCAACCGCTTCAGCCATTACTTTATCGCGGCGCGTGTTACCATGGGGACACACAATCTTCACAGCATACTTCTTTCCTTGTTGCCGTCATCTACTGTAATAACACAAACAAAAGCCACAATTTAGACTTTGCATACTCAACTAAATAATCTTGTAACAACAATATCAACCATTAAAGGTATACCTTCCAGGTTATCGGAGAACGGCACACGCACCGCGTGAACTGATTGTGGACTCGCCAAATTATTTGCTTTCCGTTTTCTACTCTTTTCCAGAACTCTTTCGTTTTCTACTCGCCAAAATCTTTCGAGAAGCTAATACAGGTAAGGGGGCTGATACTTAACTCTAATTGTTGATGTTGCATCTGATCCTATATCAAAACTTGGATCTTGTATGTATTTGAAGAAGATTTTAATGTGATCTGAATCCAAAATATATCTATTGCACAAAACAGAAGTTAGCTTATAACAACTGAAAAGTACTGGTTTTCGTTAATGATACTTACTTTGCAGCTACTTGATGACGAATACATTCTCTTAAAATTGCATTGTATGTGTAACACCTCGTAATTTCATGTCCAATAATGTATTGACACGTGTCATAAGCTTTGAACGTGTGAAAGAATGCTTTAGAGGGACTAAAGTTGACAAACAAGAAAAAATATGTGAATACAAGGGTTCAAAATGTCAACAATGGATAAATATACTCTACAATAGCCCCACATGATGTTTATATCCTTAAACAAATAAATCATGGATCATACGAACCTAATCGAGAAAGAAAGTGGGGAATTACAAACTACAGGGGTTAAATGTGTCAACATGTTGAAAGTATACCTCTGAGTGACCTTTTAGCAAACCTAAAGCTTTGTAACGATAAATTATACTCACTAGAATATGTGGTAAAAATTTCGCCAAGTTTCGATATCGTATGAGAAAGTTATGACAATATTCGTATACGAGGGATTAAAAGCGTCAACGTTGAAATTTGTGACTTTTCGGGTAAGCACAAAGTTAACCAAGGACTTAACCAAGTTTGTAAAAGTCTTAAGGTCCTTAAAAATCAAGTTAGAGGGCCAAAAGTGCAAGAAAAACACTTAAAACCACGTATGGAAGGACCAGGGACTGAAATGTAATTTGTGAAACTTGTTTGGCCTGTTGCGCCATTTTTAGACGCCCCGCGAGGGACTCTTCGCGGCCCGCGAACAAGTGACCAGCGACCAAAACGCGAACAGCTGCCAGTTGCAGGTGTGTAACCGACTTTAAAGTGTTGTTTTCTTATACCAGGGGCTCCCCAATGGTATTACATGCATAGAGGGCACTTGTCTTGATCTGGAAACACTCATAGACTATCTTGGCATCATCCTAAAAGATCAAAATTTGCTATATAAGAACCCACTTTGGTTGCAACTTTGTTCATTCATTTGCAACTTCATTTCTGGAGCTCCCCTGATCAGCAACAAGCTTCCTAGTGATCCCTAATCATACTTAGGACCTTTGTAAGTGTCCTTAACCCTTCCTAATTCAGTTTAGCTTTGTTAATTAGCTAAAAGTCAAACCGTCGTAATTAAAGTTTGACTTCGAGATTAATTAAAATTTGTTCAGTCAAATCTTGAATTGAAAGTACCTATAAGTAGGTATTTATGTGGGTAATAAACCCTTAAAAGGGTACTCTCTGATTCCCACTCTAACTAGGTCAATTGTCGGGTCAAAGCTAACTTTAAAAAGTCAACAGAATGCTTATTTTCAAATTAATGCATAATTAGCAATGTAGGATCCATGCAACCTGTTTTATCATTAATATAACTTGGTAATTAATGTAAGAACATGTCTAACCATGTTCAACCCGACAATTTTCAGTTTAGACCCGGATCGGAACCGAAAGTCGCATAAATTGACTTTTGCTTTGACTTTCAGTTCTAACCCGTTTAAGCATGTTTTAGAATTGCCTTAGAGCCATTTTTGGACCAGGTTTCATATATGTATAACCCTCTGAGATTATACACCTTGGTTCAATAGTTATCCGATTCGTATGCATGTTTCCGTTAAGTGCTTAAATATTGACTATTATGCCCTTTTGACTATAAAACGTGATTTTTGAAAAAGTAAAAGAGTAGAAACCTTAGTTACTGATTTATAAACTTGCACCTAAAATTTGACATCAGATTGAGGTCTAGATTAAGAGTTATGCTCATTAGCGTAATTAGAAAGCTTTTATTAAATAAACGGCGTAATTAGCATATAGCCTATCTAAACCCAATTTTTAATACCAAAATTTTTACCCACTGATATAAAATAATATTTTGAGATTTTTAAAGATTTTTATTTAATTTTTGGCTGAGCATAACTTAGGTCTCTAGCTTTAATTCGGTTAATGCCAATTTTGCCCTTTTAAGCTATAAAATAAGTTTTACAAATCCTTTTGACCCCAAACCTTTTACTACTGATTTTATTTAATAAATAAAGTATTTTGAGCCTTCAGGAATTATAAAAATATCAGCTTTTTTTTGAAAACCCGAGAATGGCTCCAAATCGCCTTTTTAAGCGTTTTTAGCGCATAGTATGTACTAAAACTATTTTAAACATATAAGGTTGATACCTACTGATATTTTTGGTATATTTTTATGTATTAACAGTAAGTAAAAGTTTTTAAACTCAGATTCCCAGTTTTGACCTTTTAAGCCTAAGTAAAATTACCGAAATACCCCTAGGGTGCATAGTTTGGTTTTAAATGATAAATTTCACACATAGGTCATTCCTTACTGTTATAACTTAG
>JARYGA010051859.1:0-45692 GCA_030545235.1 Helianthus tuberosus | reverse complement strand
ACCCCATAGTTGAAAAACATGATTAACCTTTTCCTTTTACTCTGGCTCCCAGCCGTCGGGGCTACCCCATGAATATCCCACTAGACCCGTTACCATATCGACTACTGACTGAGAAAGTTGGGTGCCCTAAGTCAATGTCTATCATCATTGACGTGCCCAGATCCATTAGTCCACTCCCGTCCTCTGCGGCATGGTGTGAGGCTTGTCAAACCTAACAACGCTATTTAACTAATGACCCGTTCGCCATTGGCCCGACGATTAAGTCGATATAAAAATGAGGGACTTAATGATAGAGTTTTTGGTCTAGTAACAATGTTGTCACCCTTCAGTTAAGAGGGTGGAGGTACGTGTCCCATATAAGGAGATCACGCAGGTTCCAATGTTGTCACCCTTCAATTAAGAGGGTGGAGGTACATATTCTACCCACGAAACGCAGGTTTTCTTTCAATAATTTACCCATTCCTAACCACCGGGAATCCCATGCCTTGTAGAAAGTGTGAACTCACCTTAGGTTAGCTCGGCAGGTACACAAAAAGGTCACTTGAGCTATTTGTGATCAACCACGTCCTAACATGGTTACCATACAAGTCAGGTCTAGGTTCAAGTAGTGCACGTAGGTTTACACATAAGTTAACAAGTTACAACATATAACGATCATGGTAAACATACACATTTAACACGTTTACAGTCAAATACACATAAGGCTTGAGCTTGTGTGATTCAGATGATTGGGCCTTTAAGATTGTGCGAGCCCAATTATCTTGTGCGAGTGAAGCCCAAAGGACGACCGGCCCAACCTGTTGTGCGTTCAGCATAATCTTGTGCGACTCACAACGGGTTATGTGACTCATAAACATACCCGGCCCAACTACAATTGTAACCCAAAGCTCATACGGCCCAAACATTTAAACAAACACCTATCTTGTGCGATCCAAATATACTTGTGCGATTCGAAACAACTTGTGCGATTGGGTTTTGGGCTGCTTGGCCCAACAGCATAACTGAATGTATTGTGCGGCCCAATATCTTGTGCGTTCAGCACAGCCTTGTGCGATTCACAAGATGTTGTGTGACTGAGCTTAAAGGGGTTATACGTTGTGCTTTATCTGTTGTACCCTAACATATCCTAGCTTGTGCGACTGGCCTTGTGCGATTAGTTTTATGTTTCCTAAAATCATGCAATCCATTCTAACAGTTTCCATATTTGAAATCATTCGATTAAAACAATCAACAATTTCTAACCAATTCATTATTCGATCAAAACAAGGTTTTTATCATCTAATTCATATGAACCCTATTCATGTTCAAAGCATAACAACAACTTATAACATTAAACTATCAGATTAAGGCTTTCAAAATCATCATACAATACTTCATGCCAAAACATACGAATCAATTGAACATCTAAACACATCACAGCCGATTAACTTATGTTCGATTCAATTACAATATACATGTGAGCCGATTATCATAAACACTACGTCTTGTATCCACGTACAACCTTAATCATTATTGCTAATCATTTGTATAGATCTCATAAACATATATCACCAATGATTCTACTAACAAGAACCCTAAGTCATCATACAAAATCATAACAACCACAACATCGATTAACACACAATTAATAGTAAGAGACTAACCGATTAGAAAGTAGAACAAGGGTCAATCCGAACAAGAAAGCTTCGAGAGGAGGGAAGATGTTGCTGCCGTCGAGTTCGAGAGAGAGGGAGAGAGATTTAGGGTTTGGTGTGTTTGAGTGTTTTGCAAATAATGAGGAAACAAAACCTCATAAGGATTAGGTGTTGGTTTAAATAGGGGAGTGGGCTGAACCCTTGCATGGGCTGCCCCTTGGTCACGATTACAAAGAGTGTGGGTCGAGAGTGGTGTGCCCAAAAGGGCTTGTGCGATCCAACTTAGATAATATACATACATTATACATAACCACATAACATAATAACATAACATTCCATTAACATCAACGTGTCACATAATCACATATCGTTCAACAAGTTACATTCAACACAAAGATAGGTTCTGAAATACGAGTTGTCACATTTAGTACTGACAATGCTGGTGAATCATCAAACAATAAATCTTTGAGTTATGATTCAGGATATCATTCATCATCTTCATCATCCAAATCCAATCCGAGTCAGATCTGGAAAGATTCTCCTCATTTAAATAAAGATTTCGCTAAACATCACATGAGTTTCTTAGCTTCGGTTTTGGAATCATATGAAGGCTTAATAGTAGGAAAGATCGGTAATCCAAACATGACCAAAGAAGATTATGATCAAGTAGACCTAGAAGAGATGGAGCTCATGGACATTCGCTGGTGTATGGCGAGTGTAATCAGGAGAGCTCAACGGTTTATGGAGATCACTGGTAGGAAGTGTCTGGAAGGTCCCGATATGAAGCTGGAATTCGACAAAGCCAAAGTCACTTGTTTCAAGTGTAAACAGAAGGGACACTTTAAGAGAGAATGCACTAACCGTCAAGCTGATGTTAGCATGAATCCTTTTCAAGAAGATTACTACAAAAAGGCTATCTATCATCGTAACAACGAGCAACCGTTAAGAACAAATCAAAAACAAATTGAGGAAGGCTCATCAAAAGAGAGAAAACATGCTGCACATGTTAAAATTCATGATGACGAAGGGTTTGACTGGAGTAAATACATAAAGGAAGAAAAAAAGAGAGAGAAAGGAATTGGTTGCTGAGTTCAAAGAGAGCCGAGAAGAGAATCACGCACGAGCATATTTGAGTATAGTATATAAAGCGTTTATAGAAGCAAAGCGTGAAAACAGATGGGATAAAGAGAGAGAATGTTTTGTTGATCCTAAAGGGAACCCATCAGTTGATGCTGACAAGGTAGATTTTAAAGCACTTGTTGCTGCTATTCCAACTGTGGGAGTTTGGTGCAAAGGGCTTAAAGAAATCCCTAGATACAGAGAAAAGGTAGAGGAGGGCATATGGAAGGTGATATATGCCAGTGCTGAGAAGAAGAAGAAGACAGCAGAAGAAATAGTTGATGAAAGTCAAAAGCTAGTGAATGAGGTGAAGAAAGAAGATGAGATAGCTGAGAAAGTTGTTGCTGAGAAACAGTAGGTGGTTGATTAAGATCAGAAGCAGATGGCAGAAAAAG
The DNA here is from genome assembly GCA_030545235.1 of Helianthus tuberosus. Taxonomy (NCBI): domain Eukaryota; kingdom Viridiplantae; phylum Streptophyta; class Magnoliopsida; order Asterales; family Asteraceae; genus Helianthus; species Helianthus tuberosus. Next base: position 42,544 of record JARYGA010051859.1, on the reverse strand, counting down.
CCACGATGCCAAAAGCTGAGGTAACAACTCAAACTAATTCTTCTGATTCATCAATAAAAACTGATAATAAAGCTGAACAACAGTGCAAGAAATGCATGGAAATGTGCAGGGATTGTGCTGAAAATGATGACAATCTAAGATTCAGAGACATTGAATTCACTAAAATAGAAAAGATTTTCAAAGAAAAATGTCATGAAATGCTTGAAAATGAAAGGTTTTTGAAAGAAAAAGAGCTAACACAAAAATGTGAAAATCTTGAAAAAGAAAACCAAATTTTAAAACAAAAGTGTTCAGCTGGATGCAACGAATGTGGTCAAAAAGATAAAACTATTCAAGAATTGCAAAAAGAATATGATGTAATGAAAGTGTCATATCATACTGTTAAAGAAGATTATGAAACTTTGAAGAGTAGAGTCAAAAGTTTAGATGACAGATTGTCAGCATGTCAAAAGTCAACTAAATTTCTTGAAGCCAGATATGAAGGAAAACAAATGGCTTTAAATAATTACATTGATGATGTTGCTAAGCTTAAACAAGAACTGGTTGAAAAAGAAAATTTGGTCAATAAACTTCAAAGTTATCATGCTTCTTTATACATCTTGGAACGAATTTTCAACATCACACCAGATGGTAAAGATTCCGAAAAGAACAAAAAGGAAATTGGGTCAGAATACCATCAGGTTCTACCACCGTTGGAGGATAATTATACATTCTATGATGGCGAAAAAGGTGGAAAAAGCAATTAATATGGTTGACCAATTACCTGACAACATCGATGTGACTTACACTAAATCTGATGATCTTGGTGATTCAGAGGTGGTAGCTGTAACAACCCGACTCTTCGGGTCATTAATCATCGATGTCTTTCATTTGTGAACGCTTGTACTCCCGAGATTTCGATTATCGCGATGGGTTAACTATTTTTAAACTATATTTTACAACGCAACTTAAACACATTATTACAACGCTTAATCAAACGCAGTTATCGCATCTAAACGATGTTTGCAACGCTTACTATTTAAACGCATTTTATTGCATGTTACATCGCTTGTTTAGACTAAACGCTATCGCAACGCTTATCACAGCGCAAACTCAAGGCAAACTCGAAACGTGGATTTACTTATGTTATGCGTGTGATTAGTGTGATTATTTGTGTGGTTATTTGTTTAAATGTTATGTGGTTATCAACGCATCGCTTACATGCTTAAACGCTAACTCGCAACTCGCTTAAACGCAACGCAACGCTTAACATACGAAACGAAAGTTGGAAAACTAACAAAACTCGTCTGATCGAATGGATAACCGATCGAATGGAATCCGTCCGCATGACCATCCGCTCGGATGGCCATCCGACCGAAAGGCCATTCGACCGGACAAAGCCATCCGACATGCTGCACTTCTTCACTGCCTTAACTCTTTCTCTCACTCTATATATACCGTCGTGCACCTCTGACGTGTGCGTATATATACATAATTTTGCAATGAATTTACACACGATTTGGTTTTAAATTTATAAAAGTGATTATTACTTTTACATCAAAACACACACGAAAGAGGCAAGTGTACCCCGTCACATATGTAATAAAGTATCGGTAAGAACCAAGTATCGATCCAAGGAAATGGGCGGAGAAATAATACTAGACCTTTGTCACTAAACTACCAGTAAAAACATAAGTTTTGTTTGATTTTAATTAAACTAAAGTAAGCGTACACAAATATATAATAAAAACATAATAGATAATAGATAAAAAGCCTTGCTTAATACACAACCACAGTATGTCAACTAAGTCGGTTTTGGCACTAGAAGCATTCGGTCAATTTTCCAATTTAAGACAATTAGTATCCCTTTCGGGAATCCTAACATGACAATCATTCGAAAAGCTAAAACGATAAACACACTTTAACCACCTAAAATTGTTCTTTAACGTGCAACTGATAAATGTCTATGAAAATCTCTTAAAAATAAGTTAGTCATCCGTTAGGAGTTTTCTAACCGCACTTAATCAAGGAAAGAGACACCGATAAACACAATGCAACCACCGAGACAAGCATAAACTAGATTAAATCACAACCGAGTTCATTTTACAAATCTTGCACAATAATTCACTAAGATAGCAATTTTGGCCTAAACTACTAACTAAGCTAATAAATCATGGCAAGAATTTATAACGACACCATCTAACCCGTTAAGGTCCTTACGTGACGGCAAGCTCTCTTGATTAACAATAATTACATTTTATTAAATCACTAACCATCTCTAGTATCATGATGCATACATTTAAACCAAGCTAATCTAGTTAACCAAGTTCAAAGTTTACTAATACAAGATTAATTAAGCTTCATTTTTCAATTATCTTAACTAACCAAGCATCAATCATCCAACATAATTACTTATAATCAAGAAATCAATATCAATAACAAGGTTGCAAACTAATCATCAAAGATTAACATAGAAAATACTTCAAAGTGTCATTACAAACAAAGATTAACACACTAATGGTTATAATCAAGCAAAGGATTGTTGTGTTTTTGCCCAAAGGCTACAATAATACATAAACATTAATCTAAGTACTTGAAAGATTAACAAAATCATGGAAAGATTAGAAAACCAAACCATAAACAAGCACTAGACTAAGGATCCGGATAGTAATGGAGCTAAACGGCACGATGTGGCTTGAATCCGGGTCAAAAGCATAGCCTCCGGAGCCTGTAAAATCGCCAGTGAAGCTCCCAAAATTCTAGAATGTCGAACAGAATGTTTCTGTTCTGTTTTTATATTTTTCCGTTGTGGCACGGTCGTTCTTCCTGTGGCACGACCGTGCACTTTAAGCAATTATTGGGTATGGGGCACCATACTGCATACGTCATCAGATCTTTGACCAGATTCGATATCGCACGACCGTTCTTCAGATGGAACGGTCGTTCATTACCGGGTTCTTGTTGCACGAGCTGCTGGACTGGTCGTTCATCACCGAGGTTCTGCTGGTTCATCGGATCCGCACGGTCATTCTTCAGATGGCACGTCCGTTCGTCACCGGGCTGGCCCTTTTGTTCATTGCACTCCTAGTCGCACCCTCGTTCATTTCCGGGTTGATTAACATTTGTCGGAGATGCACGGTCGTGCATCAGGTTGCACGACCGTTCCACAGGCCTAGGTCAGTTTCCTTAACAGAATGTTCGCAGCTTCGTCGTTTTGTCCGGAAAGTCCTCGTTTTTGCTATCATCTTGTCTGGTATGCTGTTTTAGGCCTGTAAACAAAAGTGTAGATAATTAAGTATCCGAATGACGGTTTTACGGCCAAAAACGCATAAAATAGGGGTAAAACGGGGGACTAAAATATGTGTAAATTAGCGAATATCAAATCTCCCCACACTTGAACCTTGCTTGTCCTCAAGCAAGCTAAACTAAAAAGCAATAAAAGACAGAAACAGACAATAACGATAATTTACACACTATTTTATTGAAAACTACTATAAACGGTTAGCCGGTTTGTCGAAAGACAACATCAAAAGACTCAAACCCAACAAGCATATGTAATTATAAAGCGACAACCAAAAAGCCGTGACTTCACATTTAATTGACTCAACATGTTAATTTTCACACGACTCACAATGTTCACACACACTCGGTTTTATTTATGAAACATACATAAAATGTGTATGTGCAAACACTCAATGCCTAGTCAATGAAATGTGCAATATCATAAGCTTGTCATAAGATCTCGTCTCCACCAACTAACATGCGAACAAGTGTAAATCAAGAGGTCTTTACGGGTTGTAACGTTAGGCTAGGGCGAAGGGTATGGAAGTGGACATATAAAGTGGCGAAAATGGTTAAAACTCGGTAGTAGCGTTTAACTAGCAACAAAATATACAACTGTACATACAAACGCCTTAAAAAGGCGACTAAAGCGCAATCGAGCTTATCAACGAAATTTTAACATTTAAGCATTCAAAATTGCTCGATTTCTATCAACTTCACCCTATTTTAGGGTGTTTTATTTTATGTTTTTTTTTATGCATACTAATTTATACAATGAAACATAAACAATAACAAGCGCTAGTTAAACGATTATTTTGACCGAGTTTCAACACTAAAAAGGTTTAAAAACATAAAAAAGCTAAATTTGGCTAAGTGGGCGATAATGTGGGTAAACAAAGGTAAACGGGAAGGTTCGACATGGTTAATCCTAAAGGGTAATATAAGGTGAACGGGAAGCACAACACAAAGAACAAAAACACAACAAAGGGGTAATCTAAGTGCCTCTATCACCTTTACACAAATCCGCACGTTCATGGTCTTAACAAGCATACTAGTGACAAGTTCTAAATTACACATAACATCCGGCTCACTCCTATATCCGAAATGAACAAATATATAACAATAGGCTCAAATATGCTCACGTAACGGAAGGAATGGGTAAAAGTGTGAAAACTATCATGTAAGTCTTTCTTTGTTTGTCACGCTTTCCGGTTTCCTTTTTCAAAAATATTTTGTTTGTCGAGTTTTTATTAAGTCCGAAGCTTTCTAAAACACAACCAACCGGTTTATTTACAAAAATAAATACAAAATACAAGTATTTTTGAATGATTTTTCTGATTTTCTGATTTTTTTTATATAAGAGGACAAACAAAGTTAACCCCCTCCCCACACTTGAACTTCGCATTGTCCCCAATGCGAGACCCGAAATATAGAGAAAGGGATAAAAATACTCCCCTCAAGATGATGTTGATGCCACGAGACTTCCGAAGTTGTATCTGGTACGTGCTCCGGTCCAAGATCCGATAGCTAAAACCTGCTAGTATGTCACATGTGCACCCAAAACATAACAGAAACAGAAAAATCACAAATCAACCATAATATACATAAATATAAATACTACAATCCAAACAAAACACAAAGTAAATTGTCTGAAATACATAACCGGGGTGTTTGAAATAACAGTCAGAATAAACACCCAAAAATAAATAAAGTACTGAAATAGAAAACACCACCAACTGCTATCACCACCGCCAACTACTCATCTCCATCATCATCTTCTCTCGTATAGGACGGACCGGCATCGCCATAACCAGGGGGGTTCCACGGTGGGAACTGCGGAGGGTGCTGAAAGTAGTCGGGGTATGCGTGATGCATCTCCCCGAAAAGATATGAGAATCCCGCACTGACCCCCTGATATAAAGTATCCTGGCTCTGCCGAAGCTGGTCATGTGTGGCCCGAATCTGAGCCTGACTGGCCCGAATCTCGTCCTGGCTAGATCTAATCTGGTCGATGTAGGTACCATGCTGCTCCTGAGTCACTCGCATATCTTGGAACTGCTGGTAGAACTCGGGCCAGTCCTAATGGAATGCGTGGTGCTGCGGCGAGTGTGGTGGTGTCGGTGGCTGGTGCTGCTCGTGTTGCTCCCCCATCTCAACATCCTCATCTTCCTCCTCATCTGGAGGCAACGGGTCCCAGACCTCGTTATTCAACCCTCTCAACCTATCCCCCCTATCAAGCTCAATAATCACCCCATGGCCTTTAGCGACCTGATATCGACATGAACCCCCTCGGTAATCAAAGTGAGACCCTGAAGAACCTCCTCAGTCATATAGCGCTCATTGTACGCTATTTCGGTCACATACTGACCGCCATGTATCTCACTGTTCGGAGTCCGCCCCGAGCTCTTGACGAAGTATTCAGCCATTCGAGCGGCTAGGTTGATTGGTGCTTTGTTAACCAACGCATATAAAAAGATCAAATCAGGTGTTGGACAGTTACCGAGACTGTCCATGCGACCGCATATCGTATGGCTAAAAACATGGTGCATCACTCGCACCAAAGGGTCTCTGAGTCGCGAGGCCTTCGACATCCTCGGGTTGTAGGGGTCTCCAACGACATTTTCAGCCCAGAATTCATCCCGTGCTGCATCAGAAGGGAAGGTGAACTTATCATTGAAGACGTCGGGATCATCCATGTCGTCCCTAGTATAAATCCCGAGCCTTCTTCCCAAACGACCAACCGACCACGAATGCCATCGTCCACATAACCTGAAGGCTACCAACTCCTTGTGGCGGAATTTGGGTTTCTGATGAGCAATCGGCTTTTCATAGGCATAAGATGCGAAGAACTCAATTGTCAGCTCCCGATAAACGGGTCGGTTGCAACCGACCAGATTTGCAAGCGGGCGACTCATCATGTCATCTAATCTGTCATACTGATTGAGTTCACGCATGACTTCCCAATCCAACCATCGGGGGACTCCAAACTTCCCCCGTCTTACCCACAATGCGTCTCGTTTCGGGATGCACAAAGCTTCTCGCTCATCGTTGGGGTCGAATTGAAGGAAAGGATGGTTCATCTGTATGAGGAAAAACATTAGAAAGATGGAAACAGGAGAAATTTTAATCACAAACAGGCGATCAACCAATTATGAAGAAACTGTCAAACTGATCTGGGCATATGGCACGGTCGTGCGACGAGACGCACGGTCGTGCGTCGCCGATGACAATGACCATCTGCCCAGAAATGTCGGAACTGCACGGCGTGCGACCAATGGCACAACCGTGCAACACCGACCAACAAACAACTTATCGTGAAACAACGGCGAGGCACGACCGTTCCATACGAGGAACGTCCGTGCGACTTGGTTTTCTGCAGATTTTGACCCAGGCTCTAAGTAGCCCGATTTTTTCACAAATCTTCAAGTTTTTACATAAACAGGGGTCAGAAAAATGCACCAGATGTTCACGATACTACGATTCAACAAGGGTTAGGGTTTTGATTTGTTTATGAAGAGAACCCTAAAAATTTCCTTGAAGAATCGGAAGAAATCTAACCTAGAAAGCAAGGAAACAAGAAATCTACAACTTGGAACGTACCGTGCGAAGAAGGGTGTGAGATCGTGCGAAAAACCGTGCGATTTGATGAAGTATCGCTCTGGAACGGCTTGGGGCTGGTAGGGTTTCGCGAATTGTGAATGGGGGCTGCAGATGAGGGTATTTATAGTGCCAAATGACAAAACTGCCCTCAGCCTGACGCACGGTCGTTCTCCGTATTGCACGGTCGTGCGTTGCCGACATCACCCAAACCCTAGCAACTGTTCTCAGAAATGCACCGGGGGTGCGATCCACCGTGCCGGCCCTCGGAAACGCACGGTCGTGCGACCCGAGGAACGGTCGTGCATCAGGTGCAGATACAGAATTTTCCGCAGAAGTTATTTCCAGCAACTGTTTCGGCCGTTTTTCGCCATTTTTTCGACACACCAACTGTTCTAACAATATTGCAATACAGAACCTTCGCTCGGCACGTACGAAAACTAAACAAACTAACGTAAACTACCTAACTAACTTAAATTACGCTAAAACTACAAAAACATAAAAGTGGACTATTTTACCCTTATAGCGCCAAAGACGCTCCTGCTACATTTTTGTCGGCGAGTCAGTAGCGTAGACTCATGCTAAATTTTTGTCGACGAGTCGATAGCAAGACTCCAAGCTAAAACTAGAAAAATTACTAAAAAGACGATACTATCCCTAAAGCGCAAAATACGCTCTTGCTACATTTTTGATCCGCGAGTCAGTAGCGTAGACTCTCTCCTCCCCACACTTATGATGTGTGCGGGGTTTGGAGCTCAATCATCTCCACCGCCGACTCTATCGCCCCGGCAACGTACAACTTCAACCGGTGACCATTTACCTTGAATGTAACGCCATCCGCGTTCTCTACTGCAACAGTACCATACGGAAATACTTCCTTAACCGTATATGGTCCTGTCCAGCGTGAATGAAGCTTCCCAGGAAATAAGCGCAGCCTTGAATTGTACAGAAGAACAAGATCACCCGCTTGGAATTCTTTATGGTCCTTCAAGCGTTTATCGTGAAGTTTCTTCGTGCGCTCTTTGTAGAGTACGGAGCTTTCATAGGCTTGGTGCCGCAATTCTTCCAATTCATGAATTTGGAGAAACCGGGCTTCACCTCCGGGTTTTAAGTCCAAATTCGCGGTTTTCAAAGCCCACATAGCCTTGTGCTCCAACTCCACCGGTAAATAGCATGCCTTTCCGTATACCAACCTAAAGGGGGTGGTCCCTATAGGGGTCTTATAAGCTGTACGGAATGCCCACAATGCATCCTCAAGTTTGTCCGACCACTCCTTGCGGTTCGCTCCAACAGACCGCTCAAGGATGCGCTTAAGCCCACGGTTCATGACCTCCACCTGCCCGCTTGTCTGCGGATGATAGGGCGTGGACAAACGGTGATGCACACCGTATCGGGACAAAGCCTTTTCAAGCTGTGTATTACAAAAATGAGTCCCTCGGTCACTAATGAGCGCTTTCGGAGCGCCAAATCGGGCGAACAAACTCTTAAGAAACCTCACAACTACTCTGGCGTCGTTAGTGGGTAACGCTTGCGCCTCCGCCCACTTTGATACATAGTCAACAGCCACGAGTATGTACTTGTTTCCACGTGAGGGGGGGAATGGTCCCATGAAGTCTATCCCCCAAACATCAAAAACTTCACAAACTTGTATCCAGTTCTGGGGCATTTCGTCACGTGCCGATATGTTCGTCGCCCTCTGACAAGCATCGCACGCTTTCACCCAACTCTGTGCGTCACGGAAAATGGTCGGCCAGTAAAACCCGGAATCCAACACCTTCTTTGCGGTGAAGTTGGCTCCGTGGTGGCCTCCGGTAGGTCCCTCATGACACTGGCGCAGAATATCGGTTGCCTCAGTCCCTGATACACATCTTCTGATCACCTGATCAGCACCCACCTTGAACAAGAAAGGGTCATCCCATATGTAGTGCTTTAGATTTGAAAAGAATTTCCTCTTTTGCTGGTGAGTCAACCCTTTTATTAGAATTCTACAAGCAAAATAGTTCGCAAAGTCGGCGAACCATGGCGACTCATCGCATATATCAACACCCATCAAAGATTCGTGTGGGAACTTGTCATTGATTGAATCCCAACGCGAATCCTCGATGTCTCCATGCTCTAACCGAGATAGATGGTCAGCCGCTACATTCAAAGCACCCTTTTTATGTTATATCTCAATATCAAACTCCTGCAGCAACAAGATCCATCTGATTAGACGCTGTTTAGCGTCCTGTTTGCTGAAGAGGTATCTAATGGCTGCGTGATCAGTGTATACAACGGTTTTCGAAAGCACTAAATACGATCTAAATTTATCAAATGCGAAAACGACCGCCAAGAGCTCTTTTTCAGTCGTGGTGTAATGCTCTTGAGCGTCGTGAAGAGTTTTGCTCGCGTAATAGATCGGATGGAAGTGCTTTTCCTTCTTTTGACCCAGAACGGCCCCTATAGCGTAATCACTCGCGTCGCACATAATTTCAAATGGCAGACTCCAGTCTGGTGCGACTAAAATAGGGGCCTCAATCAACTTTTGCTTGAGAAGGTCAAAAACCCTCAAGCAATCATCTCCAAACACGAACGGAGCATCTTTCTCCAACAAACGGGTCATGGGTTTGGCGATTTTTGAAAAATCTTTGATGAATCGCCGATAGAACCCGGCATGACTGAGAAATCTCCGTATAGCTCTAACAGAGGTGGGGGGCGGAAGTCGTGAAATAACGTCGACTTTAGCTGGATCGACTTCCATGCCCGCGTGAGAAATTTTGTGTCCCAAAACTATGCCCTCCTTCACCATGAAGTGGCATTTCTCCCAGTTCAGGACCAGATTAATCTCCTCACACCTCTTCAACATTCTTTTTAAATTTTCCAGACATTGATCAAAGGAATCCCCAAATACCGAGAAGTCGTCCATGAACACCTCCATGGAATCCTCAATCATGTCGTGGAAAATGGCGACCATACATCGCTGGAAAGTGGCCGGTGCATTACACAGCCCAAATGGCATACGCCGGTAGGCGAATGTACCGAAGGGACAGGTAAATGTGGTCTTCTCCTGGTCTTCAGGAGCGATAGGAATTTGAAAGTAACCAGAGAACCCATCCAGAAAACAATAATATGACTTCCCTGACAGACGCTCCAACATTTGATCAATGAATGGAAGCGGGAAGTGGTCCTTGCGAGTGGCGTCATTGAGTTTGCGATAATCAATGCAAACCCGCCATCCAGTGACCGTCCTGGTTGGAATGAGCTCATTCCTATCGTTTGTGACCACAGTCATGCCCCCCTTTTTGGGCACTACCTGCACAGGACTGACCCAAACAGAGTCGGAAATGGGATAGATCATACCATCATCTAACAACTTAATCACTTCCTTTTTAATGACCTCTTGCATGTTTGGGTTCAGCCGGCTCTGGTGCTGCGCATACGGCTTGAACTGATCCTCCATTAGAATTTTATGTGTACAGAAGGAGGGATTTATTCCTTTTATGTCCATGATTTTCCAGGCGATTGCTTTCTTATGAAGTTTCAACACATTAAGCAGTCTGCTCTTCTCTTCTTCCGCCAATCCAGATGAAATAATGACAGGAAAATGACGCTCCTCATCCAGAAATGCGTACTCCAGGTGCGGTGGGAGCTCTTTAAGCTCCAAGGTAGGAGGATCTTCCACTGAAGGCTTCGACTTCACTTCACTTTAGCGATCAATTTCTGTGAATCGATCCGGACTCTGGGGACCAACGTCACCAATCTGATAGACTGGCTGCTCTAAATCGTGGCCCTCCTGTGTAATGCCATCTAGGTCCCCACACAACAGATGTGTGTCCGAATCTATCTCCTCGATCGTACCCTGGAAATGCGTACTCACATAAGTGTCGACGATGTCGACAAAATAGAGCGCGTCGTCTTGACTCTGAGGATACTGCATAGAACGTTTAATGTCAAACGTCACATGCTCATCATTTACTCGGAGTGTGATTTGGCCCGCCGCCACATCCACAATCGTTCGGGCGGTATTCAGAAACGGGCGTTCAAGTATCAGAGGCACTCTCGAGTCCTCATCCATGTCCAGGATAACAAAATCCACGGGAAATACAAACTTGTCAATCTTAATAAGCATATTCTCTACAAACCCGCGTGGATACTTGATAGAACGATCCGCAAGTCGAATACTCATCCTCGTAGGTGACGGCTCACCTAGATCCAACTTTGTAAAAACCTTATAGGGCATAAGGTTTATACTCGCTCCTAGATCTGCTAACGCATTACTGACAGACATATTGCCAATGAGGCAAGGAAGCGTGAAACTGCCTGGATCTCCCATTTTTGTAGGCAGGCGATTCTGGAGAATAGCAGAGCAGCTTTCATTCATAACCACGCAAGACATGTCCTCGAGCTTTTGTTTATTTGAGAGGATGTCTTTCAGAAACTTTGCATACTTTGGCATCTGGGCCAAAGCTTCAACAAACGGTATGTTTATATGCAATTGCTTAAACATTTCGAGAAACTTACCGTATTGTTCATCATTCCTCTGCTTCTTCAGCCTTCCTGGATAAGGCACTGGAGGCGTGTAACCCTTGACCGGCTCCTGGACTTGTGCTGTACTTGCTGGGCGTAGCCTGGCATGCACCTCGTCCGGTGTGTCAGTCGGGACCGCTTCAGTGATCGGCGTTGAGTCCGATATGACGGGTCCAGTAGGATTTCCACTCCTGGTCATCACAGCATTCACATCCCTGTGTCCACCCGGGTTTGGTTCTGTATTACCCGGAAGACCACCTTGGGGTCTTTTAGACATCATCTGTGCCAGCTGACCAACCTGATTCTCTATATTCTGAATCGAGGCCTTATGACTCCTCATTTCTCCCTCATGAGAGAGAAAACGATCCTCGCTCTGCTGGTAGCGTTTTTCAGCTAACTGATTCGCGCTCGAGGAGCTAGTAAGGAGCTGGGCCATCATATCCTCCAGCTTAGAACTAGACTGAGGGGCCTGCTGCTGGGAACTACTCTCAGAGCCCTGATTCTGATACGAGTATGGACGCTGCTGGTAAGATTGGTTGTATTGCTGGAACTGCTGACCCTGACCTTGCTGTGGCGCTGGAGCGCGCTGATTAAATCCTAAAGGATTTTGATTGCCTGTATTCGCACGCCACCCAAAATTTGGGTGATTTCTCCAACCGGGATTATAGGTGTTGCTGTAAGGGTTGTTCTGTGGCCTCACCTGATTACTCACGAAATCTACCTCTTCGTGGCCCTCGTATACGACTCCCTGAAAACATGCCCTAGGCTCGTGTGACACTCCACACTGGTCACATCCCGAGCCTGCATGCGCAATCATCTGGGACCTGTCGAATCTCGATGCGAGAGCCGAGATTTGTGCAGTAATGGCCGTATAGTCGTCTACAGCATGGACTCCTGCGCGAGATGATGACGATGATGCCCGGCTTCTATCTCCTTCCCGACGCGAGCTGGATTTCAACGCGGCTTTCTCTATAATATCATACGCTTCATTCGGTGTCTTAGTTCCTAGATCGCCTCCTGCGTTTACGTCTAATCGCTCCTGTGTGTTGTAATTGAGCCCCTGATAGAACGTCAAAACCAGCTGCCTCTTGGAGTAGCCATGATGTGGCACATCAATCAACAAATCCTTGAATCTCTCCCAAGCTGCATGTAACGACTCACCCTCGTCCTGGTGAAAAGATACAATTCGGTTCCGTAGCTTGTTCGTTTTCTCAGGTGGAAAATATTTCTGCATAAACTGCTCCGCCAACTGATTCCAGGTCCTGATGGACCCGGCTGGAAGCGACATAAGCCAAGCTCTAGCTTTGTCACGTAACGAAAACGGAAACAACCTCAACCGAATTGCATCCTCCGAAACACCTGTAATCTTAAACGTAGAACAAACATGGAGAAAAGCAGCAATATGCCTCCCGGGATCCTCGTGCTCACGTCCGTCAAACTGTACTGAATTTTGTACCATATTAATAATACTAGATCTAATTTCAAAAGTAGGTACATCAATAGTAGGTTGAAGGATACTCGGCTCCAGGCCTGCCCTTCCAGGCTGATTTGTCTCATTCAACGGTCGTTCATCGTCTGCCATGATTACGTCTCCTCCTGAGCCTTCGGCTTCAACAGGTACCACCGGCTCCGGCCCACCACTGGCGAGCAGTAGCCCAACCGCCCGACCTTTCGCGCGTAGACGTCTCCTAAGATCACGTTCGGGCTCGTCTGACGGTTCAACAACTTCTGGAGCGGGGGTCGAGAACATTAACCTGCAAACGAAAATTTGACATAGTGAATATTTTATTAATAAAATAATACTTTTTTTTCTCAGCTGAATAGAAGCAGAATATTATTAAAAATGGGCTGAAAATTTTATAAAAATTCGAAAATGGGCCCGAAATTTTATAAAAATCAACACAATAAAAATAATCGAATTGGCTAATACAAAAATGATTACCCGAAGCCGAAAAATCAAAGAATAAATAAATAATAAATCCGGATTAAATAAATAAATGGAACAAAAATTTACAAGTGTACCAAAAATGACTTGGAAAACGAATAAATGAAATAAAAACAAGAAATATTAACAAATAAATAATCAAGAAATTATACACAAATATTAACAAGTATATACACCGATAACTTAATGACTCGGGTCGTTCCTAAAATTCGCCAATTCCCCGGCAACGGCGCCAAAAACTTGACGTGTGCGTATATATACATAATTTTGCAATGAATTCACACACGATTTGGTTTTAAATTTATAAAAGTGATTATTACTTTTACATCAAAACACACACGAAAGAGGCAAGTGTACCCCGTCACATATGTAATAAAGTATCGGTAAGAACCAAATATCGATCCAAGGAAATGGGCGGAGAAATAATACTAGACCTTTGTCACTAAACTACCGGTAAAAACATAAGTTTTGTTTGATTTTAATTAAACTAAAGTAAGCGTAAACAAATATATAATAAAAACATAATAGATAATAGATAAAAAGCCTTGCTTAATACACAACCACAGTATGTCAACTAAGTCGGTTTTGGCACTAGAAGCATTCGGTCAATTTTCCAATTTAAGACAATTAGTATCCCTTTCGGGAATCCTAACATGACAATCATTCGGAAAGCTAAAACGATAAACACACTTTAACCACCTAAAATTGTTCTTTAACGTGCAACTGATAAATGTCTATGAAAATCTCTTAAAAATAAGTTAGTCATCCGTTAGGAGTTTTCTAACCGCACTTAATCAAGGAAAGAGACACCGATAAACACAATGCAACCACCGGGACAAGCATAAACTAGATTAAATCACAACCGAGTTCATTTTACAAATCTTGCACAATAATTCACTAAGATAGCAATTTTGGCCTAAACTACTAACTAAGCTAATAAATCATGGCAAGAATTTATAATGACACCATCTAACCCGTTAAGGTCCTTACGTGACGGCAAACTCTCTTGATTAACAATAATTACATTTTATTAAATCACTAACCATCTCTAGTATCATGATGCATACATTTAAACCAAGCTAATCTAGTTAACCAAGTTCAAAGTTTACTAATACAAGATTAATTAAGCTTCATTTTTCAACTATCTTAACTAACCAAGCATCAATCATCCAACATAATTACTTATAATCAAGAAATCAATATCAATAACAAGGTTGCAAACTAATCATCAAAGATTAACATAGAAAATACTTCAAAGTGTCATTACAAACAAAGATAAACACACTAATGGTTATAATCAAGCAAGGGATTGTTGTGTTTTTGCCCAAAGGCTACAATAATACATAAACATTAATCTAAGTACTTGAAAGATTAACAAAATCATGGAAAGATTAGAAAACCAAACCATAAACAAGCACTAGACTAAGGATCCGGATAGTAATGGAGCTAAACGGCACGATGTGGCTTGAATCCGGGTCAAAAGCATAGCCTCCGGAGCCTGTAAAATCGTCAGTGAAGCTCCCAAAATTCCAGAATGTCGAACAGAATGTTTCTGTTCTGTTTTTATATTTTTCCGCTGTGGCACGGTTGTTCTTCCTGTGGCACGACCATGCACTTTAAGCAATTATTGGGTATGGGGCACCATACTGCATACGTCATCAGATCTTTGACCAGATTCGATATCGCACGACCGTTCTTCAGATGGAACGGTCGTTCATTACCGGGTTCTTGTTGCACGAGCTGCTGGACTGGTCGTTCATCACCGAGGTTCTGCTGGTTCATCGGATCCGCACGGTCGTTCTTCAGATGGCACGTCCGTTCGTCACCGGGCTGGCCCTTGTGTTCATTGCACTCCTAGTCGCACCCTCGTTCATTTCCGGGTTGATTAACATTTGTCGGAGATGCACGGTCGTGCATCAGGTCGCACGACCGTTCCACAGGCCCAGGTCAGTTTCCTTAACAGAATGTTCGCAGCTTTGTCGTTTTGCCCGGAAAGTCCTCGTTTTTGCTATCATCTTGTCTGGTATGCTGTTTTAGGCCTGTAAACAAAAGTGTAGATAATTAAGTATCCGAATGACGGTTTTACGGCCAAAAACGCATAAAATAGGGATAAAACGGGGGACTAAAATATGTGTAAATTAGCGAATATCAACCTCCCTTTTACTGATTTGACACCTCCATCCGACCACCCGCACTCAAGTCGCTCTTAGTCATTTTACTCGTGATTCAAGGCTATTTTGTAAGTATTTCTCCTCAAATCTTGTACAACCTTCATTACTAATCACTTCTACATCATCTTCTCCATCAAAATCACACACAAACACTTGTTTTCTCCTCGAAATCGCCTGGTTTGGACTTCTTGAAGGTGGTTTTCACTCGGTTTCTTGTGCAAACTGTTGTGTGACAACATCTCATCAAGATTAGTTCAGATCTAAAGGATTTCCACACTTTTAAACTTAAATCTCAACAAGATTTCAAGTATTATCAACTTTTCTTCAACTTTCTACTCAAAACCAATGTAATCTGGACTCAATCTGACTATAGACTCATTCCCTTAGTCTTGAGCCGGCTTGAAAATGGATTTCCACCGAAAAGATGGACCGATTAACGGGTCAAACATGAAATTTCACCAAGAACAGTCGTCTGTCCGAAGGGGTAGTTCCCATCCAATCGAATGAACTGAATATTGGTGTTTCCATTGTTTGACACGTCGTCACGCCGTCTCTGTTAAACTCAATACTTTTAGTTAGGAAATTTTATAGATTTTCTAATAACAGATCGCCCACTCGAGTGGCCATCCGATCGGATGACCATCCGATCGAATGACCATTCGACTAGGTGACCTGTCCCTTATACTAACCCTTGTTCAAAACGATTTGATTAAATTTCGAACTTTAACAATTTTACAAACAAGCACCTCTCATTCGAATGGCCATTCGTTCGAATGATCATCCGCTCGGATGACCATCCGTACGGATGACCATCCGCTCGAATGGAGGCTCATCCTTTCGGATCACCATCCGAACACTCCACCATCCAACCCTCTGTTTACGCACTGTTCAACGCTTACGCTACTGTTCTATATCCAGGCTAACTCAACGCGCTCCCTTCAATCCAATCACGGCTGGGTTTACTTGTTAAACACATACAGTGAGTATACTCGAACCCATTTTCATTTAACGCACTTTGGGTGTTACATACGTTCTCTATCAAAACACGACAACACACAACGCAAACACTTTATAACGCTAACCGCTCTCGCATGCTATACGTGATCTATGAATGCTTGTACTATGCTTACACAGTGTTACACTATACCGCCTCTAGCAACGATAGTACTATAGTTTGGACTCAGCACCTGTCGTGGACAGGGGTTGCTAGGGATCACATCAATTTACTTCACGTGTTCGTTGAACATGTGTTGCGCATACTCTACAACGCAGTCTCGTGGTTAAGTTGTGAACATTGTTTGATAGTTACATGCTTCGCCCGTTACGTGTTACATGCTGGTTATGCGTAAACGCTTTCTCTACTATATGCTATGCAAACTTGTGTACTCACCTTTACACTTTATGTATTGACTTTATTTTAACGTATGTGACAGGTTGATAGGATGCTATGCTGTGATGAAACAAGCTAGGAAGTCTAGAAACCTGCTAAATAAAAATATGAGTTATCAGAATAGTATTTGTTTATGAGACTCGCTATCTGTAATGACTGTTATTGCTTTATATGTTAGCAGTATGGGATATTAACGTTAAATATATTGTCATTTAATAGTTGTTATGGATTCTCTTGAACAATCTGTTTCGCTCAGTGCCACGCCCCAATGTTTCCGCCATCGGTTGGGGTGTGACAGATTGGTATCAGAGCCATAACTATAGGGAATTAGGTCGACCTAGTCTATAGTCTAAGTACCAACAGACCAGCCATGTGCGAACCCATTAGGGGTTTTGTACGAGCCTACTTCTGATACTCTCGCTCAAACTCGCGAAAAACCACAACTTCGTGCGAACTGGCATACCACAGCTTCGCGCAAAGACAACCCTTCCTAAGGCTGGACACTACATGGCCTTTCCTAAGGCTGACACAATACACACATTTTCGAAAACACTCGCATCACACAAACAGGTGATTGCGTCGAGACTAGGTGTGAAAACCAAGAATTCTCAATAAGATCGCTCACTCTACGCGTATTTTTACTCTCAACACGAGGATCTTCGTTAAGCTAGGAGTGACATCCATATCTTGACGAAATTCTCCATCTCTATCTCGTGGTTTTACCACACTTTCAGGAACAAAGTTGTTAAGTTAGGGGTGAAACCCGCATCTTAATTCGTGGTTTTACCACACTTTCAGGAACAAAGTTGTTAAGTTAGGGGTGAAACCCACATCTTAATAACGTGTTCCACTCTCTACTTTGATTTCAGAAAACTCTCACCAAGGTCTCGATTGTTCTGATGACTCGAGTCCCACAGTAACTGGAAAGATGAGTGTCGTTCGACGTATTTTGGCGAGAGCACAATCTATTAGGCCAAAGCGTGTACTCGAGGTCGTTTTGAATAATTAAAACACTTTGGGTAGTCGATGTTTAACACCCAGGACGCTCTGTTTTCAATTTAAGGCCGCAGTCATCGATTTAATGCGTTAATCGATTTTATGTGTTTATATGTTTATATATTTCGATTTTGGAGACTCTATGATTTTCGCTTTTATCGCTCTGCAAAACGCGCACAACTCACACAGCTTTCCGAATCTCAAACGCTAACTAAACGCAAACTAAACTATGGACTCTCGTACGCTACTCGTTATCTCCCACAACTCCCGCACACTTATACTACTCGCTTACGCTACTCGCTATCGCTCGCAACTCTCGAACGCTCTACGCTACCTTGAAGGATAGGTGAATACGTGCAAAATATGTGCTTACGTGATTATGTGTATCCGTGCTTATGTGCCTATGTGTTATGTGTCGACGTGTTCCTGTGCTTTATGGAGTAATAATAATAACACGTACGTTGGTTAAACGCTAAACTTTTCAAAACCTGATATAATCGAATCTCGTCTAAATCATATGATGATGTCTGCTGCAGACAATGTCGTCATTTGGTTCCCACACTCAACGTGCTGCTCGACGTAACCATGCTGACAAGCGTATCGCTTCACTAGTAGCCAAGGAAATGGCTAAAGTTATCCCTCAGATTGTCAGCGAGATCAACGAAGTTAGCAACAAGTCCTCTGTTGAATCAAAGAGCGACCCTCCAAAAGCTCCTTTCAGTTTTAAGCAATTCAAGGCCTGCGGTCCTGCTAACTTCACTTGTGAAGATGGACCCAGTGCTATGTTCCAGTGGTTGGATTCTATCGAAGTCACCTTCAGGCAAAGCGGATGCACAGAAAATATGCGTACTTTGAATGCTACTGGAGTTTTTCAGTCCAGGGCTCTGGACTGGTGGACTGCTGAGCGCAACAGGTGCGGTAATGATGCAGCTTATGGCCTATCATGGGAAGAGCTCAGGGAGCTTATGATGAATGAGTTATGTCCTCCTCATAAGGTTCAAAAGTTGGAGAATGAATTCTGGCATATCAAACAAGATGGAGGTGACAACGCTGGTCTCACCGCTCGCTTCAAACAGCTCAGTATTATCTGTCCTAGTCAGGTGGCAACGTCTGAGATGACAATCAAGAAGTACATCCGCGCTCTCCCCGATTGTGTAGCTGATTTTGTTCAAGCAGCTAAACCTGTGACTATTGAGGAAACCTACCAACTCTCCGCTGAGATCAACGACAAGCGAGTCTTAGTTGGTTATTTCAAAATCTCAACTAAGAACCTTAGTCAAGCAACCGCTACTCCCGCTACCGACTCAGCAGCATCACAAGTTTCAAAGTCTTCACGTCAAGGATGCAAGCGAAAGGGTAAGAACAACAAGAACTACGCTACTACCGCCGCTCATCTCAACGCTGTCCCCGTACAACCTAGCCCCCAGAATCGCCAAACTCCTGTCACCAACGCACCACCTGCTAAGTGTGCGTATACTGGTGTTCATCCTCTATGCCAAACCTGCACCTACCATCACCCTGCAGGGGTGAACTGTTGTTTCTGTGCAAACTGTAACATCTATGGGCATTTTACTGCTCACTGCCGTTCAGGCCCACGCCAACAAGCTCAAGCTCCTCCCGCACCACCAACTCAACCCCTTCCTATTCAGGGTAACCAAGCAGCTCCTGAGCCCGTTGTTTATGCATGAGCCTACTACTCTTGTGGTGACCCGAATCACTTTGTGAACGCCTGCGCTCTCCGTGTTGTGAAACAAGAACCGCAACAGCAACCACCGCAGTAGCAACAACAACAGCCACAGCAGCCGCAGCCTTAGTAGCTGCAGCAGCAACCACAACAAGTAGCCCGCAGAAGAACCTTTAACATCAACGTCCGCCAGGCTCAAGCTGACAACAATGTTGTCAATGGTACGTTCCTCGTTAACGGTATTTATGCTTCGTGTTTGTTTGATACTGGAGCCGATAACTGTTTTGTGTCATTTAAATTCGAAAAGCTCCTAAAATGTAAACCCGCTAACCTCCCAACGACGTTCGACGTAGAAATTACCACCAGAAGAACCGTCACCGTCAGTTCTGTTCTCCGTGATTGTACTCTCGAACTCAACAATCACGTTTTCCCAATCGATCTCATTCCGATGCAACTTGGTAGTTTCGATATCATAGTAGGCATGGATTTTCTTCGTGAAAATCGTGTTGAAGTCGTTTGTTTCGAAAAGATGATTCATTTCTCTCTTTAAACGGTGATCAACTTTGTGTCTATGGCGAAGTATCCTCGAAGGAATTAAAGCTTATGTCATACATTTAAGCAAACAAGTATCTCTGCAAGGAATACGTGGCTTTCTTGGCTCACATCGTAGTAGCGGAGAAGGAAAAGAAACCGATGGAAAAGGTACTTGTGGATCATGATTTTCCTAATGTCTTTCCTTACGAATTACCCGGACTACCCCCGACTCGTGATATCGATTTTTGTATCGACCTTATCCCTGGAGCTAACACTGTAGCTAAAGCTCCTTATCGCCTCGCACCATCCGAAATGCGTGAACTCTCTAGTCAACTCCAGGAATTACTGGAAAAGGATTCATACGCCCTAGCACATCTCCATGGGGCGCACCTGTCCTTTTCATGAAAAAGAAGGATGGATCGTTCCAGAATGTGCATCAATTATAGGGAACTCAACAAGCTTACCATCAACGCTACCCCTTACCTCGAATCGACGATTTATTTGATCAACTACAAGGTGCTACGTGTTTCTCTAAGATCGATCTATGCTCTGGTTATCATCAACTGCGAATTCAGGAGCAAGATACCCAAAAAACTGCTTTCCGTACCCGTTATGGCCATTACAAATTCGTGGTCATGCCTTTTGGTCTTACAAACGCACCCGCGGTCTTCATGGATTTGATGAACCGTGTGTGTAAACCCTTTCTTGATCACTTCGTTATCGTGTTTATCGATGATATTCTTATCTATTCAAATTCGAAAACCGAACATGCGCAACATCTCCGTTTGGTTCTCGAGCTTCTTCAAGGAAATCACCTCTACGCCAAGTTCTCCAAGTGTGAATTTTGGCTCAAGGAAGTTCAATTTCTCGGTCACATCGTCAACAGTCAAGGTATTCACGTCGATCCCACGAAGATTGAAGCAGTTAAGAGTTGGATTACACCGAAAACCCCGTCCGAAGTTCGTTCTTTTCTCGGATTGACGGGTTATTATCGACGATTTATCGCTGATTTCTCTAAAATCGCCGTTCCTCTCACCTCTGTAACGTATAAAGACAAGCCTTTCGTTTGGCGAACCGAACAAGAGGATGCCTTTCAAACTCTTAAGCGTATGCTTTGCAACGCTCCCGTACTCGCGCTACCCGATGGAAACGACGACTTTGTAGTCTATTGCGATGCCTCTAACCTAGGTCTTGGTTGTGTTCTTACGCAACGAGACAAGGTTATCACGTACGCATCTCGGCAACTCAAAGTCCACGAGAAGAACTACACAACCCACGATCTCAAATTCGGTGCAGTTGTTTTTGCGTTGATGATTTGGCGACACTACCTTTATGGTACCAAGTGTACGGTCTTCACCGACCATAAGAGTCTACAACACATCTTGAACCAAAAGGAACGGAATATGCACCAACGCATATGGGTTGAACTTCTCAACGACTACGACTGCGAGATACGTTACCACCCAGGCAAAGCAAACGTCGTTGCCGACGAAACTATATACATAGTGTTCGTAATGTTCAAGCCCAACACGACCTCGAAACCCTCATTCGCGACGCCCAACACGCCTATTTTCTCGAAAGCACTTTAAGTGAGAGAGAGAGAGGGTGCACCTAGTGAGGGGGAGTACTTGTGTACTTTTGATTGTATTGTAAAGATTCTGAATTCAATGAAATTATTATGCAATCATTCCCAAATCCAGTTGTTTTGATAATGATGTGTTCATATTAACTGTTTGATTGAATTTTCATATTTGATTCAACAAATTTTATCAAAAACACACACTCTACACACTCTCAGATCCAACAGAGTTTTTCTTAAGTTATACGCTTTTTATATAATCTAAACATATATTATTAAAGTTAATTGTAAAGTTATTAATAAAGAAGGGTTACAAATGAGGATTTCAAACCATAAGATAATAATAATAATAATAATAATAATAATAATAATAATAATAATAATAATAATAATAATAATAATAATAATAATTAGTTTGAAGATAATTTAGGTATTTAGTTTTGAAATTATATCAATTAACATAAAATACGATATTGAATATTTGACTTACCAAAAGTTTCGGTATTCGTTATTATAAATCAGGAAAGAATTACTTTTACATTTATAATAAGTAATATCCATTAGTAAACATTAAAAACCATATATTAAAGGGTTATTGGATTTTATCACCCCTAACTATCGGCCTTTGGCCGTTGCCACCCGCAACTAACACTTTGACACCCGGCACCCTCAACTTGACTTTTTGTTTGCAATGGCACCACCCAGTTAAATCTGCACTAACTTGGTTAGTTTTTTTTGCTGACGTGGCCATTTTTTGATGACTTGGCTTGTTTTTAATGATGTGTCATGATGAGGTGGCCAATTATATTATATATATAACAATTATGTGTATGTATGTATATGCACAGGATATAAATATCCCAAATTCAATATATAAAATCAAATCATCATGTCATCTTCATCTTCAACCCCTTATCAAAGCCAATCTTCATCTTCATCACCGGTGATGATCTCTCCGACGACCTCCGACGATGATCTCTGCGACGACCTCCAAAGCCTCAGCTTCAACTCCTCCGCCACCACCGGTTCCGGCACCCCCGACTCCACCACTCACCAACAGAATTGCCCACGCAGCGGTGGCGGCGGACTGCGACAGAGTTACGACAGATGATGATGACCAAACGACGGAGGGGAGCTGATCTGAACGGAAGTTCAGATGCGTCGTCGCCGGAAGATGATGGCCAAACGACGGCAGATCTCGTTATTGTGGAAGCTCAGATGATGACGATATCTAAGTTCAGATCTGGTTGTTGTTGTGGTTGTGTGAGGTAAGAGAGAAGTCAGGTTGTTGTTTTTTATGGTTGCTGGTGAGATTGATGATATATAATTTGTATGTTGGGTTTTGTAGATGATATTGAAATTATATTTGGGATGAAGATGATATAGAATCTGTATGTTGGATTTTGTAGAATGATATAGAAATTAGATTTAGGATTGGATTTAGGTTTTGTTTTCTTCTTGAATTTGCAGATGAACTTTGATGATGATGTTTGAAGATGTTTTTGATATTCTGGGTTTTAGATTTTGAACGATGTCTGAAGATGAATTGTGATGATGATGTTTAAATATGTTCTTGCTATGAAAATGATGAAATTGATATGAACATAGGCCCAGATCTTTAAAATGATGAAATTAGAATTTAGGATTTGTTATTGTTTTTTTTTTAATATTGTAAGAAGAAGATGAGGTTTAGGTACACATCAGCGCCACGTAATCATCTCCAACTCAGCAAACATGTGCCACGTCGGACAAAAAACTAACCAAGTTAGTGCATATTTAACTGGGTGGTGCCATTACAAACAAAAAGTCAAGTTGGGGGTGCCGGGTGTCAAAGTGTTA
Source organism: Helianthus tuberosus (assembly GCA_030545235.1). Taxonomy (NCBI): domain Eukaryota; kingdom Viridiplantae; phylum Streptophyta; class Magnoliopsida; order Asterales; family Asteraceae; genus Helianthus; species Helianthus tuberosus. The sequence continues at coordinate 19,042 of JARYGA010051859.1, read as the reverse complement.
GTTGCGGGTGGCAACGGCCAAAGGCCGATAGTTGGGGGTGATAAAATCCAATAACCCTATATTAAAATATTAAAATAAATTATAAGTAAAAATTGTAAGGTTGAATAAGAGTATATTATGTGACATTAATTGAAATCATTTATTAAAAACAAATTAGATAATTGATTTAGTTGTATATTTATATATTATACTTTATAATCTTCAAGATATTGCGTTAAATAAATTTGATGCGTCTCTACGGTTTTTATCTTGTTCAAATGGTAGGTTTGAAACTCGATTAAAAAAGCTTGCTCGAAATCAACTAGGTTTGTAAGCGAGTTGTGTTGAGTTGAGTTGAGCTAACACTGTTTGTAAACCGACTGAGCTTGTTCCAAGGTTGATTCGCTAGCTGAATCTACGTAAAGTATTTTATTTTTGTATCAAGTTATATATCTATCGGATATAGGATTTCCGATAATCAAATAATTAACGTTACTAACAAGGCACGATCTAAAGAGTTACACTTTGGACTATGGGTGAGCAAATCTTAATTGTTAACTGAAATTAACCGATAACTGAACCACCACCGAACCGAATTTACCGATAACCGAGATTAACTTGCAGTCATGATTAAGGTTATTTGATGAACCGAACCAAACCGAAAAAAACTAAGACATGATTTTAAGTTATATTTATATATGAAATATACATGTTTAAGGAATCAAACTCGTCATATACATAAAAAAAACATGCACATAAGCCTTTGTATGCAAAATAGTTAATTTTAAAAAGGTTTAAAAGATAATCAAATATAAAATTTGGTTGATTTTATTATGTCACAAATGGTTAAAAAATTAATAGTATTAAAATAGGATTAATTACCCTTTTTGTACTTTATTAAACACATTTTTTTCTTTTATATTTTTTTAAAGTATGATATTTTATAAAATCCGAGTATGTCGGTGCAACATCCTTATCATTATCTACGTCTTGATATTATACATATGAAAAGAAAGTTAGCATGAACAGTAAATAATTTTTTTAAAGATTTGATTTTTTATTAATATATTTGATTATTTATTAATATTTTATTTAGTGTTCATTTGTTTTTTTTATTCATTATATTATGCATATGAAAAGAAAGTTAGCATGAACAGTAAATAAATTTTTTAAATTGTTTTTTATTAATATTTTATTTAGTGTTCATTTGATTTTTTTATTCATAATATTTTTATATATTAAAGTAGTGGGATCGTGAATAATAAATAACTTTTTTAAAGTATTTGTTTTAGGTACTGCTCATTTGATATATTTTTTTTAAAATAATCTAAATACACATCTATGTATTTTTTCCAACATTCCGATATAAATGAAGATGGATATCGTGCTGCCACCATACCGAAAAGAAAACCGACTAAACAACATAAGTGTTGGTATTCATATTTATGATTTTCAGTAAATCTTATTGAAAGTAGACACTGTGTCGCTACTATACCGAACGTAAAACTGAAAGAACAATATCGATATTTGGTACCGGTATTTTATATTTTTACTTTTAATTTCAATAAACTGATAGTATTACTATTAACTGTATTGTACCATATTAACCGGACCCAATAACATCGGTATTGGCACCGTGTTTGTTTTATAGTTTTCGGTCAATGTAAAGCAGATGTTGATTGCTATACCAAATGCATGTATTGTGTCAGTACGAAATAAACCGAATCGATAACGATAAAGATCCCGCCGCGAAGCGCGGGGGAAATCAACTAGTTATTATTATTTTTAAACCAAGTTGTGAGTATTGATTACAAACAATAGAACTACAAACGTACATGTTAACAAAGCTACATCATGTTTAATTGTTTTTTATATAAATGAATTGACGCCTTTACCATTTTTGTTATTCTAATAATATAGTGTAATCAAATTCCAAATATACCGTTACGACGTGTTTATGTTTTTTTGTAGAATGGGTTAAATATAATTAATTTTTTTGTTCTTTAATGTGACGAACAGAACCGATACCGTCTGAATAACTTCGGTAACAGTACCATTATTTGTGTTTTTATAGTTCCTAGTATTAACTATGTTGAAACTAGAGTTTTATTCACGAGTATCTTTTTTAATTTCATATGCTATGCTATAGTGAGTGTTGGCACTAGGATGAACCGGACTAATCAGTGACGGATCTAGCCAAAAACTTTAGGGGTATCCAAAAAAAAATGGGACCAGGGGTATCCTTTGTATAAAAAAAATTACACTACGTAGATGGAGTTGAAAGGTATTTTTACACTATGGAGACGGAGTTGAGGGGTAGTCCGGGCTACCCTGCTTGTACACTACCTCCGCCCCTAGAACTGATAGCATCCCAACAATATTGGTACTAGGGATGGGATTGGTACAGTACCCGTACCCATACTCGTACCGGTACTTACTGAATTTGAACAAAATTGGGTACCAGATATTGTACCAAATATATAGGTACGGTACAGGTATTTTTGGTATGGTACCCGCTTTGGTATCATTTTGTTTTTATTTAGTTTTTGAGCACTTGTGCGAGTACTAAAAAGGTAAAATTGACATGGGTACCAATATTGTACGAGTACCAAATATGTAAAATTGGTATGAGTACCAATACGATATGGGTACCATATAGGTAAAATCAATACGAATACTATAAATACCATAATACGAAATAAAACATAATACAAAAAAAACTTTTAAACGTCTACATAAAATTCGATACTAGTAACCGTTTTTACCCGTACTCGTACCAATACCGAAAGTACCGAATACCAAAATCAATAAAATTGGGTACCGATACATGTACCAAATACCTAAAATCGGTACGGGTACAGGTACGGGTATGGGTACAAGTACGGGTATTTGGGAAAAAAAGCCCATCCCTAATTGGTACCATATCGATTCTGACCGAACAACATCGGTACCAGTAACAGTACTATCGGAACCGTTTCTGATATTCGGTTTTATGGTTTTCAATCGATGTAAAACACGTGCAATATCCTTTTGGGCATATTACGACTTAATTGTTTGGGTTTTATCTTTAAGTTGTTAGACCAAATGCTAGTAAAGTAAGGCAATAAACTGAATTGATACTGACCAAATTCCCGCTCATTAGTTTATATGTGGTACTAGTATTGGAGGGGTCCATGGCGCCTAGTGCCAATGTTATACGAGCTTGTTATGGGAGGGAATAATCATCATTTTCCAATTTGATTAATTTTGCTTCATCTCAAAAGCCATTTCTTATAATGATCATATTCCACACCTTTGCTTTGCTTTTTCTTTTGTCCTTTTCATATCTAACTCACAACCCATAATGTCCCAATCAAACACAACCCACTTATAACTGAATCCTACAGCCCCATCCCTTGATTGCCCACTCAGGGGCGAAGCATTATGGTTACCCGGGGGTGCACCCGCCCACCCCAATGTTTCGGCTAGAAGTGTGTATATGGTCCGATTTTTCGTCCGAAAATTTAAAATTTATATAGGATCGCCCACCCGATTATTTTTCCTAAATGGTGGGTAATTTGGTAAATATATTTTAACTCTTATTTTATTTGTTTAACCCTAGATTACCCACCACACGACAAACTTAATATCAAATTATTAATTATCAAATATTATTTATCTTTTTCCCAGCCGCCGTAGCTTTTTGTTTCTGCATCCTGCCGCAAGACTTTTGGTTTCTGACTTCTGTTTCTTCAGTTCTCCGGTAAGACTTTTGGGCCAATTTCACAATTTGGGAAGTGGTGCCATCCTAATCCATTTGCAATTCAGTGATTCACGGTTCCACCAACATTTGGATAACAATTCTTTTCTATATTCTTTTATAGTTATTGTTAATTGGATTATAGCCGATCTGACCCGACCCAAAACATAACGATAGGAAGAAAAAAATTTCGGTCCCATCACTTTACGCCCCCTCGAAACTTTTGGTCAAGCTCCGCCACTGTGCCCACTCAACTAAGCAATGCACTAGGGTTTTTGGTTAGGTTGTCTCGTATATAAAACCAAACAAGTGTCTTTGAATTCTTGACATATGAATTTAGTTGCTTACTAAAAACACTACCTCCTGTTTCTCTCAAAAAAAATTCCAACTTCCACTGTCCCATTTAACTCCATTTGTAGACTCATATGTCCTCAAGAAACTTGACATCCACATCCACTAGGGTTTTCTTTATGTTGCATGTCTAAAAAACAAACAAGTTTCTTTTTGCTTTATTAGGATAAACTTGAGTTGATGTTTTGGAGTACAACCCATATAATACCCAACATCTTTTCCACCAAAGATTCTAACTTTCACTTATAACTTGCACTGTTCACTTGGGTTCTAACTCAATCATGAAACAGTCAGTCCACTAAAGTTTATACAAGTGTCTTTTCTTCCATCTTATATAAACTCCCTAAGCGAAATCCAGCGCAAATCGTATAACCTGTCTTCTCTTTCTCTAGAGATATCCAAACTTGTTCCTTTGAGTTGCCTAACATAGAAACCAAAGAAGGATCTTTATTTGAAATCCTGTCAAATACATATTCATGTGGTTAGTTAGAAGCAAAGAAGTTAAAGAGCCAATGGGGTACCTTGAATCTTCAAGTACAACTAGTGTTGTTAACTCTCATTTGTATTCTCAAGCACTTCAGATGAAGATATACCAAGCATTCATATTTTCCATCCCAATTCTCTTCTCCATAATACTATTTCTCTTGTTTTACTTGTTCTATCTCAAGAGGACTTTTAGCAGACACAATTCTTCTTCATCTTCATCTATAATCCATCTAAGAACCTCAAGGACTCACGATTCTTCGACTCTCTCTCAAGATGTAAGTATAAACTTATACCTCTCTCTCTCTCTCTCTCTCTCAAATATATATTAATTTTGATTCATGTTTACTTACAGGGATTAAAGGTAAACCTTGAAGATAAGCTTACTGTGATCGCGTTGGACCAAGATTTATACGCAAAGGATTCAATGTAAGCAAACAACTTCTTAGAAGTGTGACCAGTTTCTTGAACCTTATACTTGAGTTTTTATAGTCATTGAAAATATGGAAACCACTAAATGTTGTAAGTAGTAATAATTTATCCAAAGTAACACATTTTTACAAGCTATAACATTGCAGTGCTTTTCAACAACACTGATAGTTTTTTTTTTTTTTCTTTTAATTAAAGTATAATTCATTTAAGAATATTTTTAAAAAGTCATCTAAAAGACTTGATGAAACTAGCTAGTCAGAAAATCTAATAGGTATTCCATGCAAATTTCAATATGAAGGTGTTGTGTCTGTTTGGGAGAATTTGAGATAAATGAAAAGCTACATCAAATACCATCCTGCCAACACATGTTTCATGGTGAGTGCATACGAAGCTGGCTTGGTTCAAACACCACATGTCCACTTTGCAGATGCTCAGTTGTCAACACATCCAAAGGCGGCCACCATGAACTGCCCGTGATTCCTCAACCAGCCATGGTGATCGACGTGGATTCTAGCCCACGAGGGGTGGTTCCTTTAGAACACAGTGTGGTCATGCTTGAAGGGTCATCTAGTTCAAGTATGGACAATAAGTTGTCTCATTCAAGTGAAGAGTCTGTTGTTGTCAATGTTCAAATCCATCAATCTTGAGTTTTCTTCCAAGGATTTTTGCTAGGAGGGTAGAATAGTCTTTTCGGCTTGATACCGACTGTAATCCAAGTTGTAATACAAGACAAGTAGACAACTCGTGACAATGCAAGTCATCTTTTTTGGCAAGTTAGAATAATAAATCGTCTATTAGCATATTTTGTTGCCTATAACCATAAGCAACTGAAAAGACAAACCTTACAAAAGATGAATCTAATACACTTATCGGGTTGTTCTGGGTTATACTTTACTACTACCGGGTCAATAAAAATAAGAATCAAATATACTCCATGGTTCATACTATAAACTGGTTGTTTTAGGTTATACTTCGCTACTAACGAATACTATAAACTGGTAATTTTAGGTTACACTTTACTCCTAATAGGTAAATAAAGATATGAATCAACAACACTTCATAGTTTACACTATAAACGGGTCATTTTAGGCTATACCTTACTACTAACGGATCAAAAAAGGGATACATTTTCGAAATAGCAAATTTGAAAATTGTTAAAAAGGGCCTGAAGTCTTCCAAAATATGTAAAACCTCTTAAATCGTTTTTATTACAAAAATAAGTTTACTCGTTTTATAAACTACTCGTTTCAACTCATTTAAACTTTTAGTTATTTCTTAAACATGTGACATATACCAACATTATCTTACCATATACAAACATTATAATGCAATAAGATCATATCTCCCACATACAACATTAAACAGTTGACAACTGCTACACACGGATCCTACCATGTTTCCATTGCTACAACTTCAATACCATATAACTTAATCCCTTATTCCCCCTTCATTGATCTTCAAACACCAACTTCAGAAAAAGAAAGAAAAAAAGCACAGCCCACAAACCTAAAAATAAAAAACAGGGGACATCATGTAAGAAAGCGCGAAATTTGTTAATTTTCAGCCGCTTCCAAGCTAAAACCAGAGGCTTCGGTGTCATTGGAGAAAGAAAGTTGCGGCTTGCTTCCAGAATTCATTTTCTTCACATCTTGACTCGAGCAGATCAAAATTCGTTTCACCATTCTACAGAATTCTCTGCAGGAATGAGTCGATTTGGGTTATGTTTTATCTTTAGTGATCATGTGGGAAAATGATAGTTTACAATTGGTGCAATTGGTATAAGGTTACTTACTGCCATGGATCGTCACCCATGAGCATCATATCTCCTTCATCATCAGTAAACACGATTTCCAATTGAGTTCTAGGGCGAAGCTTTCCCTTAATCTCAAACATCTCTTCGAGTTCGTCTATGAGCTCATCGTACCCGTTTAACACAGTTAAATCCACTGCACGGCCCACTGCTACTCCTTGCATTTGAACCTTCGATCGTTATACCAAATGTTAGCATTTTCCAATATTTACAAAATTTAAAAATGGATCAGATGTGTGTACCTTAGTACGGCTCCGGCTTAACGTTGTCTGTTTGCTTTGACTCATTTTATGATCCTTTGATACGATATCGGATTTCCGGTCTGAAATCACCGGTTCACGCCTTTCAACAGGTGGGCCAACCTCGGGTACAATATCACTTTTGGGGGCACTTTTCAAGTCGAAACCAAATAACCTGCAACTTGAAACACTTTCAGACTTCTTCAAGTCAACTGAGCTTTTAGTGGAATTATTCGTCAGCTTTGTTGACTCTTGAGGCATAGAATTTGTATTCGCATGAACAGACCAACCCAAGAGACCTTTTTTATCGTCTGTTTCACCTGCAAAATTAGTGCACAACGATTTCATCATAGATGATGATAGCCATTAAATATGTGCTAATTTAAACCCATTTATATATAAATAGGTTGAATTTAATATGTTTGTTTTGCCTTAATCCAAAAGAGTTAACAAAAATGGAAAGGGTCAGACAGGTTTCAAGTAGTTAAGAAAATAAATGTGTTCACGAACTGTTCATGAACACTTACCGAACGAGATTTTTTGTTCATGTTCGTTCGTTAAGAAAAAGAACGTGTTCGTTTGTTAAGAAAAAGAAGGTGTTCGTTTGTGTTTGTTCATTAATATTAGGTAACGGACAGAAATAACAAAAACGAACGCAAACGAACACAAATAGACGTTCATGAACACAAATGAAAACAAACGAACACAAACAAGCGTTCATGAATGAAAACGAACATATATTAAAGAGTTAATTACATAGTTAGTCCCTGTGGTTTGCACAAAGTAACATACTTAGGTACTAATAGTTTAAAATCACATTCTAGGGTATTAACTTTTCATTTTGTAACGTTTGGAGGTATTAACGTTATTTGTAGGTTTAAAATCACATTCTGTTAGTACCTAAGTATGTTATTTTGTGCAAACCACAGGGACTAACTATGTTAATACCCTAGAAGTTAATACCTCCAAACGTTACAAAATGAAAAGTTAATACCCTAGAAGGTGATTTTAAACTATTAGTACCTAAGTATGTTATTTTGTGCAATCCACAGGGACTATGTAATTAACTCTATATTAAATATTTTATTACATATACGGTACACTATAATTTATTAAGTATTTTATTAGTAAGAATTTTGAAGTATCAAATAAATATAAAAATTAAAAACCCAAATAAACTATCGAATTCAAACAAACACGTTACCGAACGTTCATGAACACGGACTCTGTTCATGTTCGTTCATTTGTTAAACGAACGAACACAAACGTTCGGTTAGTTTGCAGCCCTAGTTTCAAGCCATTTGTAGTGTGTTCAGATGTATGAACATCTTAAGTAAATCTAATCATCTCTAACAAATTGGCTATTTTTGAAAGAAAAAAAAATGTGTTTACGGGCCCGCATTAACCCAACCCTACCCATTCTAACTAGTTACCCAGTCCGACCCGTTATAAGTAATTAACTACTTGCTAACCTGCATTAAACTGTGTTCTTAAAAGACGGCCATTGTCACCATTTTCCGTTTGCTCATGCGAAGGATTCCAAACGACAGATACAGCCGAGCATGCAGGTTCTGGAACATTAAGCAGCAAAAGTACAAAATAGAAGCGGTTAACAACTTAATATGGATATGGACATTGGTAAAAATAAATATAAAAAATAAACTTTGGACTCACCAGGATTAGGGACGTTGGCTAGAGGTCGAGGCCGTTTACTTTTAGATGCCACTGGTGGAGCCAAGCTTGTTGGTACATGAGTTGTATAAATCTCAATCTCCCATGGAGATACCCTTTCGGGTCTCGCTATCGATGTGGATTCATCCCAATGGACCTGAAGTTAACATGAAAAGGGTTAATTTCCCTTAAAAATAATACATGTATAAAAATTAGAGTAAAATGTCATTTTCATCCCTGAGGTTTGGCCAGTTTTGCGACTTTTATCCAAAGGTTTATTTTTCTGCATCTGGATCAAAAAGGTCAGAAATCTTGCCATTTTCATCCGGCTCGTTAGCTCCAACCATTTTTCTCCCTTATTCCGTCTTTTTTGTTAACTTAAAGGGCAATTCGGTCTTTTTTTACTTAATCACTCTATGTACAAGCATTTAGCATAATGTGAAAAGGACCGAGTTGCCCTTTAAGTTAACAAAAAAGACAGGAAATACCTCTAACTTAATAGAGAAAAATGTATAAAGTTAACAAGCCGGATGAAAATGGAAGATTTCAATCCTTTTGGATCCAGAAGTGGAAAAACAAACCTTTGGACAGAAGTCGCGAAACTAGCCAAACCTCAGGGACAAAAATGGCATTTTACTCTAAAAATAATAATGTCAGATATTTACAATCAGTGAGCGCCATTTAGAATCTTCCCACTGGCGAGACAGGTCTTCAATTCCAACTATCGTACCCGTAAACCTAATCAGTTAAAGGAATATTAATGGAAAATTGATTCTGTATATCAACTTGTATACCAATAAAATAAAAATAATTATGTACCTTCTCTCTGGAGAATCTTCACCCTCAAATCGCATACTGAATTTCATACCGACTGTGAATCCATTGTTTAAAGATTCAATGTACTTGTTCAAGCCTATGATAAACTGACTTGTTCTGTAAAATTACAGCATATCAGATAAATATTTAGATATTTGTTATATAAACCCAATAATAATATATGTTATAAATAAATCGGTTTTGTAGGTTGTATGCATTCACAATATAAGTTATCTTTCGATGACTCTTGGCCTGTTTGACCTGTTTGACCTGTTTACTTTTTGGCTAGCTTATTGATTTTACCCACATGACCCGTTAAAAGCAAAAAATAACCAAAATTAATATATTACTAATTAAATGGATCTTAAATGCGAAGGAACATACCTTGGCTTGTAGTAAACAAGAAAACGGGTTTTGGTAGAAACAGCATGTGATGCAGTTGCAAGCACTCCAAGTCGCATGCTTCGGCTTGAAATCACAGAAGACGGCATAGAACTATGCTGTTGAGCAGCACGTCTTACTCCCACGCGTAATTCACCATTTTCCCCCCTAATGATCACATAAATTATAAACATGTATCTATTCTACAATTTATAAATCAACTATAACAATAAAGAAATATGTATCTGAGGTTAACTCTCCCTACAACATTTTTTTTAGAATTCTGAAGTAAACTACCAACTTGTCCTTTACTATAATTACACTTAAACTGAAAACACTGATTTGGGACCACCAGCTTCATGTGCGTCTCTACAAAACGATTTTTTAGATATACTTGACGAATAGTCAAACATTTTATTTACATCTGCGTGACAAGATAAAGCAAGAACGGAAAGCAATACCTAAGGAATACAAAAGAATCCCCAGCCACCAATCTTTTCGATGCAACAAAAGTACTCCATCCGGTTGTAAGCAAATGCCTTCGAGGTTGACCTGTATATAATTCTTATTAGATCAAAGTTTAAGCATGATACAAGTAACGATAAATGAAATTAAAACATCATTTACATGGTTCAACAATTTGTGCATGATAATGATTGTTGCTGGGGTTCTTATTATGTATGCATGAATTTATGTTTATCTCTGATGAGTCCAAGGGGTAAAATAAAATAGCTTAAAATAAGACGGGTCAAATGAGTCAACAGAACAGGCCAAAAGACGTACAAAGTGTATTTTCGTGCCTAAAGTCTCCTAAATCATTTAATTCAAACAAATTCTATTGGCGTTTAAACAGTACCTATTTTGTAATTTCTAACACTAATTATATTAAAAGTAGAAAAGACTTTTCAGGTCACTTGACCTGGTTCGGCCGGTACCAAAAATACCTTCTTTGACCCGCTATCTTTAAACATATGCAAAAAAATACAAGAGCATATTGACCTCTGAATATATGCTTAAATCGCCACTCAATGCCATGGAGATCCTTAGCTACTAGCTCTTGAGTTGGAGTAGGCTGAGTCATGTCCTAAACAAAAAAAAAAAGGAAAATTAGAACATAACATTATTAAACTTATGAATTAGAAAAAGAAGTAATAATTATTAAATATTTAAAAAAGAAGCAAAATTACCAACGCAGGTAAGCATTCATTTGCATGTTTTCTGAGCACCGAAAAACCACCATGAGTGCTCGTATCTGATGCCGTCAAGACTTTGCAAAAAGAGTGAACAGTTGGCTTTGGAGTCTCAGCAGGGCATTTTTCAGGAGTAAGATCACTTTGCTGCGATTCGCCACAAAAGAACATAAACATAGGATATTTAAACAAAAGACATCAATTTACCTTGAACTTTAAGAAATTTATAAAATGAACTCTTACATCTTGTTCCGGAAGTAAAGTGATTTGAGCATAAACTTCATCGGTATCTTGTTCAGCCTACAATGTTAACCAATTCTAAAATAACTCAAACCATCACACAACCAGATTCACATATCACCTCTTCTTTAATAAACTTAGATGTCCTACAAACTGAAGGATCGAAAGCTAAAAATGTTCGTTTTCTTACATATGAATGCTATTTCAGCTAGTCAACCTATGTAATACAGCATATATCACCAACAAACCAAACTTACTAGTTGGAATAATCAATATGGTTATGTACATCCAAACACCACTAAAACAGATCTTATTAATACTTAAATTTACATATGAGTCCTACCGAACACTGTAAGAACACGTTACCTACCAGCAGTTGCGTATGAACAACACGACAATTTACATATGAGTCCTACCGAACACTGTAAGAACACGTTACCTACCAGCAGTTGCGTATGAACAACACGACAATTTATATATGAGTCCTACCGAACACTGTAAGAACACGTTACCTACCAGCAGTTGCGTATGAACAACACGACAATTTATATATGAGTCCTACCGAACACTGTAAGAACACGTTACCTACCAGCAGTTGCGTATGAACAACACGACAAAGGATCTTTGATTTGAGGTTGAAGTGAGGGATACTCTGATCCACTTCCTGATTCCTTGATGCCTCTAACTAAACAAATCCCACAAACAACCAAAATTTTCAAATCAAATCCCACATAATCAACCACAACAAATCTATTCACTTCATATCAAAAAACCAACATAAAACCTTTAAAAACAATAATTCTAAAAATCAAGAAAATATTAGATTTACTTGCTCCATATGGCCTTGAGGAAAGTAGAAAACTCTTTCTCCATCTCTTGGAACATCCACTAGTGGCCCAGCACATGCTTTCCATAACTCCTTATACAACAGATCTTCCATAGCTCATATTCAAATTCAACAAAAACCACAAAAAACATAACATTTTCAGCATAAATAACAAACTAAACAAAATCAATAATCAATACAAACCCTTAATTAGGTCAAAGTCAAGAGTCAACAGTTGACTCTACTTTCACCACCACAATAATAACAATCAAAATTAGAGTGAAGAAATCACACCTTCAGGTGAGAGAAACATTGACCGTTGATTCTCCATGGTCAAAATCGAAACAAATTCTTCAAGCACAGAAATTTCTTCGAAATAATGTAAACTAAACCTCCAAAATCATCAAATTCTGGAGATTATATGCGTACTTATGATCATAACAACAACAATTAAAGCAAAAAGTATGTAAGTATCAAGGTTAAAGAGGTGAATCGAAACCCTAAACCTAAATCTTCAGCAAACCAGAACTCTCTCTCTCTCTACTCTCTCACTAGAATCCAGGAGAGGGTGAAAACGCCGTTACTTGAGACGAAAACTGGTTAATATACTACCAGGCTTAATTGCTTCTTCTCTCTCTATATCTATATGTGTATGTGTGTGTGTATATATGCACATAATAATAGGATATTATGGTTGCCGTTAGTAGACAGCGTTAGTTGAATTCCTGTTACATAACTAGGCAACACAACAGGATTGGCCAGAAAAAGCCCGGCATAGTGTCCTCCATTCCTTTGTTGAGCTCATTAATTACAATCATGCCACTTGGTATGTATGTATGTATCTTGCTTGTAATTTACCAAAATTCAAACAAACAATACGGGGGTTGGTTCCACTACAAACCGTGATAACAAATCCTAACACTTAAAAAAAGTTAAATTAGCACATACTAAAACAATACATACATAAAAGTAGCACCTTTGAATTATATTAGCACATGAAAATTAATCAATATAATTGATTCTAGAACATATGTGAATGATATAGCACTTTTCTTTATAAAAAAATTGTATCACCACATTGAAAACAAAAGGAAAATTCAAATAAAGAATTAATTGTTTGTTAGCATAATTATAGGGAATTTAATATAATTGATATTATTTAGGTTATTATTTTACCATTTCTCTATATTTGTTTGGAAGCCACATGACACTTTTTAAATGATTCTTACAGTTTGTATGTGAATTGTGGTTTGTATTTGATCCTACTCCAACAATTCGGTATCAACTTTTGACGTTTTTTACTGCTTGACAGAATCATATTGGTATTTTCGATACCAGTTAACACCAAACTTATCCTAACCCGTGATACAAAAAAATAATTAAAGTTAAGAAAAATATGAAAAATGTATTTAATTTAAAAAGTAAAAAAAATAATTATTGTTATAATAGTAAAATAATAAAAGTATTTAAAAAACTATATATTGCTATTATTATATTATATTATATTATAATAATAATAATAAAACACTATTCATTATGTTGTGTTTTTAATATATGTATGTATATGTATAATTTATATACCTTTTTATTAAATATTATTATATTCTTAAAATATAAAAATACGATATTGACACATGATATTGGTGTTTCTTTAGGGTAGGTGGGGCACCCTCGGGTAATCACATTCGAGTATCGCGGGTATTGCGGCTACATCGTCGTCGACTTTTTGGTTACTTCAAGTGGGTAAGAGAATCGAAGATGGGTATTCATTGAGAGAGAGAGAGAGAGAGAGAGAGAGAGAGAGAGAGAGAGTTGTGTGTTAAGGTTGGATGTTAGAACACCGATGCATGTGGATGCGGGTTTCAATGGGTTCAAATAGTGTTGGTGAATTTTCGACCAGTGATTTGGTGATTAACGGGATTCTGGTAGGCTCCCTTAGTCTAGAATTCTAAACTTTGTTAACGTTTTTTTTTTATCTGTAAGCATTTGATTTAAAACCACAAGACAGTAATACACTTTTATTTTTTATTTTTTTAATATGGTACATTCATTCAACATAATATCTTGAAATTTAAAACATTTCAACATAATATCATCGTTTAATCACGTAACGACGAAACGTAATGCGGAAGCTTGAACCTTTGATCGTGTTCGGTTCTTTATTGAGCTTAATCGTCATTTGGTACTTCAAGATATACCTACATTTTATAAATTATGAAATGCGTTAATTATACGAAGTTTATAACATGTCTAAACAAGTCCGTAAGTCGAAACAAGCAAATAAACAACATTTGCCAGCTTTTAAGTCAGTCGCGGACCGCGACAGGTTCGTCAAATTCCTTCGCGGGGCCAAGGACCCGTTGCGTGGCACGACCGAAAAGGGCATCATTTGTCGCGGGGCGCGACACCTTATTTCTCATAGAAGGTTTCGAAACTGGAGCTGCATATTCCCAGCATTGCCATTTTTCACTAAGGGACAATTGCATATTTCCCCTTAAAAAACTAATTAATTGTGTATTTACCCAACTTAAAATTAAAATTGCATATATCCCCTTCCTTAACTATTAAAATTGCATTTATCCCCTTCCGTAACTAATATAATTGCAAATTTACTCATTTTGATTTATTTTGTTAAAAACAAGTTCTATAATGATTTTTTTACCCTTATTTTTACTAAAACTTTAAAAAGAATACATATTTATTCATTTTTACTAGTATTTGTGGATTTTTCATAATTCTTTAAAAAATACATATTTATTCATTTTTACTATTTTTACTAAAACTTAAACTCCAAAATAAACCACTAAACTAGTAAACATCTACAAAAACTAGTAAAAATGAATAAATATGTATTTTTTTTAGCTTTAGTAAAAATAAGAGTAAAAAAGTCATTATATAACTTGTTTTAATGAAATAAATCAAAATGGGTAAATTTGCAATTTTATTAGTTAAAGAAGGGATATATGCAATTTTAATTTTAAGTTGGGTA
The DNA here is from genome assembly GCA_030545235.1 of Helianthus tuberosus. Classification (NCBI taxonomy): domain Eukaryota; kingdom Viridiplantae; phylum Streptophyta; class Magnoliopsida; order Asterales; family Asteraceae; genus Helianthus; species Helianthus tuberosus. The sequence continues at coordinate 3,896 of JARYGA010051859.1, read as the reverse complement.
AATACGCAATTAAGCAGTTTTTTAAGAGGAAATATGCAATTGTCCCTTTCACTAAAATGGTCATAACTCGCTCCATTTTTATACGTTTTACCTCTCGTTTCTTCCTACGTGATCGTAATTTGATTCTCTATCATATAGAGTTGAAATCTGACATTCGGATTAACAATTTTCTAAATTTTATGCCCTCGGCTTTATATTTATTTATAAAACTTTTGACCCGTTCATGATCTATCAAACAAACTTGTTTGTTTACATTCAAATTCTCATGAACGTCATTCTATAAATGTTTCCTATTATCCAAGGTTCTATTCATGGATTTTTTAATGCATCCGTAACCCGTTTTGCGTGTATACTTATTTTGACCCGTTAAGGGATTTAAGCATATTAAACTTATCTCGCTCCTCCTTTGCTTACATCTTATTTACACATTAAGATATCTACTTGTCTTCCACCTCAACTATATTTGTGGTGGATTTAATATAGTAAACTATTTATTCCGAATTCTACCATTCGGTTTGTCAATTTACGGAAAAGACCCATTACGAGGCATTTGACCAAAAAGGCTTATACCTTTAACTTTTACTCTTATCCTAAAGATTTACTCAAACATAAAGTTTATTTTCAAACAACCCTTAAGGGTCGTTTGCCTGGTTTATCTTTTAACGGCGTTTTTGTCAACTTTAGCCCTTCTTTTATGACGAAGGACTTTCAATACATGTTCGACCAAAATCGCACATTTTAGCTATAATCTTATTTAAAAAGTCATTATTTTTCTGTAAACGCAACGACTATAATTTAAATTATTAGGTTTACCTATTAAGGTAACCCAATGTTCATTCTTGACTTCGTTTAACTCTCATCGAACCTTAGGTTCTCAATGAGAGTTTGACCCATTACACATACCTGGCTTGGGTCAAAGCAACTGTCACACCCGTCTATTAGCGGAAGCGTGTGGTGTAAACTTGATTAGTTTTCATTGCATACGGTAATTGTAAACAACTACATGATTAAAACAAACGATGTTCATCCATTCATAAGCTAAAATGTTACACACCATAAGTTGTTTAAGTTACAAACCAACATAAGTTTTAAGTTCCACAAAGGTACTAGTTCGACAAAAGATTAAAACATAAGGCTTTGTATCCTATATCTCATCAAAGATGAGATATATGGACCAAACCCTCCAAAAAGGATGACATCGAAGACTTGTAACCCAAAAGCTTGATAGTAAACGCCAACACCAAGATCCAACTAATTCCCTGAAATACATGTATGTTTGAAAACATCAACAAAAGTTGAGCGAGTTCATGCATTTTGAGTGAGTTCCATATAAATTTTTAAACATTTGAGAGATCTTTTAACAACAGGTATGTAAAGCGTCTATGAACAGATCATTAATGTTTTACAAGGACATTAATATGTGTGGCGACATAAGAAGCACTCAACCCTAGCGAATTTCCTTCGGTCCACCCGGTTGGAACAACAAAAGCACTACATGGGCCACACAAGGACCCAAGAGTAGGGCTCGCTGCATCCGATAGATCTACCACCTTTGTCCCTCGGTCTATACAAGATTAATGGCACTTAAGAGAGATACTATTCGCTCACGTGATCTAACAGTTCATGCCCTAGCTAAACCATACCACTGAAACATGTATTTCAAACCCGAGAGTTCTAAATCCAAAAACAGTTAAGAGAAAAGGGGGACATGAACTCACAATTTTGCGTTCCGTAAATAGTGCGTACTCAAGATTGGTTTCCTAGGTTCGTGTTGCAACCTACAAACGTGCTAGGTTTTGGTTAGACACTTCGGTCTTGTAACGGCTCTTAGTCTTAAATATTTATTTAGACTTGTTTTGGAATGTATTTGTTTTTAGTTATATTTTCGATGTGTGATGTCTATATATAATTTTTCCATAATTATATAAAATTCCAAATTCGATATATTAGTTAAAATATTATATTTTAACTTATATTATTTGCATGCATCGTTTTATATATCATTCGTGATTACGATGGGTTTGTTAAAAATAATATATTTTTAACTTGTATTGATATATAATATTTCCTTATGCATATGCTTGTGATATACATGACCAAGTGTACAATTTGTTAAGTATTATACACGTATATATATTCCCAAGTATAGGTATACTTGTATTATGAGTATTGTGTGTATTTAACTGCGTATTCTCACAAGTATGTATAATACTTTGTGTAATGGTGTCTTTACCAAGTGTTGGTAGTATGTGTTGGCGTGTATTTGTACGTATAGGAATACGTATTTTCTTGCATTCTTAAAATATTCATTTCTAAGACATGTTTATAGAATCATCTATGTATATATCTTAGTCTTGGCAATTTCTTGTATATCCATATGTCTTAAAAATAATCTATTCTTTTAAGATTACAAAAAAAAATATTTTTAATTTCCACCAAAATGGCCTATTTAAGGCGTTTATGAAATATAGTATATTTTTATATCACTTGTAAAAATATATATTTTGTCACTTGTTCGGTTTTGAAAATATATATTTCACCAAGCTTCTATATATTATATTTTTATTCCGGAATATATATATATAATTTGTCCAATATGTCCAAGTGTCCGAATCGTCCAATTTTGTGTTCATGATATAAATATTCATGTATTCTTGTAATTCCTAATTTTTAATATAACTAATACAAACAATATACACATAGCACATAGTTCAAGTGACCACTAAATATATATTTTCCTAAAATATATATTTATAACCATTTTATTTCTTGAAAAACCATACCTTCTTTGCTTGTATTTTTATACAAAAATTGTGGGAATTTTTATACTTATTATTTTTATCAAGTTTTCTTGTAAGAACCTTGTAAACAAAATATTTTCTAAGTGTTTAAATTTTATAAAAAATTTGGCCATAGTTTCCCTTAGAAAATGGAGGTTCCATGTTTTAAAACATATCATTTTCTTTTCAAAATCATCAACAATTTTCCCACAACAATTTACAACACAATATATCATCAATTATACTAAGATGAACTTTTGAACATGTAGTATTCTAGTATGGTTTTTAAGTATGTTTATTTGTTTAAAAATCATACTTATCTTATAATTTTACCAAACTTTTTAGAAAACTAATTATGAACTTGTTTTCATCCATCTTTCAAGAAAATCATAATTTGTATGTAACAATTTATACACTTTAACAACTTCATTTTTCAAGTTCATCCTTCTTTTAAAAAACGATAATTTTATATGTAACAAGTTCTACACTTTAACAACTTCATTTTGAAGCTCATCCATCTTTCAAGAAACCATAATTTTATATGCAACAAGTTCTACACTTTAACAACTTCATTTTCAAGTTCATCCATCTCGTACAACATGTTCACCATGGATCTTTACAAGATCCTCATGTATACTTGTTAGATCATGTTTTTAATCATCATCTAACAAGTTTATATGTGATGTTCATCATCATAAACACAAACAATCAATTAAACAACTTCATAACACATCATGAACAACTTTCTTTTTGGGATTTTTAACTTGGTTTATAGTGTTCTTCATCTTTGTTTTGTAAGAGCCTTTAGATGTTAAGTTGTACATAAGTTACATATACATAAACAAGATGAAAATAGGTGTTCAAAGGGACTTACTACTAGCACAAGGGTAGGGAAGTAACAAGAAGATGAAGATGAAGAAAATTGATGGATAATAGCTCCCAAGAGAGGTCCTTCAACTCCTATTGTTTGGAACCTTCTTAGATATGCTTATACACCTTAGAACACCCTTGGATTAGCTTGAAATGGACTAGAAAAATGAAGGTGAAAGTGGAGGTGGTTGGCCAAGAGTATGAGGGAGATCGGAGGAGTGTTGTTTGATTTTTTTTGGTGAAGAT
>JARYGA010051858.1:0-22901 GCA_030545235.1 Helianthus tuberosus | reverse complement strand
CGTACGGTCGCGATGTTCGCTTAATTACGACGGAATGCGCATAAGCACGAAAAACGAACCAAATGACGCGACGAATGGATTTTTCTTATGGCGAACACTAAAATAAAATATTTTAGTGCTTACATAAATTTTTGGATGTCCGGATGTATTCAGAATGTAAGTTACGCGTAAAAATGCAAACTTGTGCACTTTTTGACGCTTTTAGTCCCTGAATGACACAAAAGTTTATTTTAGCATACCGAACACCTCAAAGCCTATTTCTAAGCTATGTAAAGGATATTTATGGTATGTTTAACTTATGTTCATGTCCCGGAATGTCTGTTACAGTTCAAATTGGCATACTTTCGCAGTTTGTCAACTTTAGTCCCTGTAAGCGATTAAACTTTGATTTCACCACACCAAACCTTCCAAAACTTATATATAAGTTATGTAAAGGTTATTTAAGGTATGTTAAGCCTATTTCACTATTCCGGAGTGTTCATTGCATTAAACTGGTTATATTTACGCATCAGTGCGCGTATAACCTTCCAGAAAGCGATTTAGAGCTTGAAATCGGACAAGAGTTGATATGTGTAAACGATACACATATTTTTACAAATCCCAAGCATGAAATACAATATTTCATTGGTTTGGCATTTGTTTGATGGTTGAAATGACACAGGTGTTACAGTTGAGCCTGAGAAATGCGTGCTTGGATATCGGATTGAGCTTGAATAACAGATTGAACACGTACACAATGAAGTTTAGTACGTTCCTTACGACTCAATGCATCAGCTACGACATTCGCCTTACCAGTATGGTAGCGAATTTCGCAGTCATAGTCGTTTAAAAGCTCAACCCAACGTCGTTGCCTCATGTTGAGTTCTTTTTGGTTGAAGATATGCTGAAGACTTTTGTGGTCCGTGAAAACCACACATTTTGTACCGTACAAATAGTGTCTCCAGATCTTTAGAGCGAAAACAACTGCACCCAACTCAAGATCATGAGTGGTGTAGTTCTTCTCATGTATCTTCAACTGCCTTGATGCATATGCTATGACTTTGTTCCTTTGCATAAGAACACAGCCAAGACCCAGTTTAGATCCATCGCAATAAACGACGAAATCATCATTGCCCTCAGGCAAAGTTAGAACAGGCGCGTCGCAAAGCTTCTGCTTCAAGTTTTGAAAAGCTTCCTCTTGTTTGAATCCCCACTCAAAGGGCTTGTTCTTCTGAGTTAGAGCAGTTAGAGGAACTGCAATCTTTGAGAAGTTCTCAATGAAGCGGCGATAATAACCCGCTAGACCAAGAAAAGAACGAACTTCAGTAGGAGTAGTAGGCGTATCCCAATCCTTGATCGCACTGATCTTAGAGGGATCTACATGAATACCTTGTTCGTTGATGATGTGTCCTAAAAATTGAACTTCTTTAAGCCAGAATTCACACTTGGAGAATTTGGCGAAAAGTTGCTCTTTCTTTAGGAGTTCCAAAGTAAGACGAAGATGTTGCTCGTGATCAGCTCGCGTCTTAGAATAAATCAAGATGTCGTCAATAAAAACAATGACGAACTGATCCAAATAAGGTTTGCAGACCCTATTCATTAAGTCCATGAAAACAGCGGGAGCATTAGTCAAACCGAATGGCATGACTGTGAATTCATAATGCCCATAACGAGTGCGGAATGCTGTCTTGGGAATATCTTCTTCATGCACCCGAAGTTGATGATATCCGGAACGTAGATCAATCTTCGAAAAATAAGAAGCGCCCTGTAATTGATCAAAGAGATCGTCTATGCGCGGTAGGGGATATCGATTTTTGATAGTAAGCTTGTTAAGCTCACGATAATCGATACACATCCTAAAGGATCCATCCTTCTTCTTGACAAAAAGAACGGGAGCACCCCAGGGTGAAAAGCTGGGACGGATAAAGCCTTTGTCAGAAAGCTCCTGAAGCTGCTTAGACAATTCTTGCATCTCAGACGGTGCAAGACGATATGGAGCTCTGGCAATGGGATTTGCACCAGGTACGAGATCAATGCGGAACTCGACTTGGCGTGCTGGAGGTAGACCAGGTAACTCTTCAGGGAAAACTTCGGAATAATCCCGAACGACAGGAATATCTGAAATAGACTTACCCTTGCCTTTATCTGCTGTAACATGTGCCAAGAAGGCCACATAGTTCTTTCGCAGATACTTTCGAGCTTTATAACAAGACATGAGTATGAGACCACCGGCAGGTTTCTCACCTTGAACCTGTAGGATCTCGCCTGTCGAAAGCGGCACACGAACAATCTTCTCAGAACAAACTATCTCAGCGTGATGCTTGGATAACCAATCCATACCCACAATGACGTCGAAGCTTCCAAGTTGCATAGGCGTGAGGTTAATAGGAAAAAGATGATCGTTAAGGTTCAATTGGCAGTTGTGAAGAACAGAATCAAGAACAATGGGTTCACCACTGGCAACTTCTACTGTCAAAGGTTTACCTAGTTTTGTTCTAGACACGCGAAGTAATGGCTCAAAAGACAATGACACAAAACTCTTGTCGGCACCCGAATAAAAAAGAACAGATGCAGGCTGATTATTAATAAAGAACGTACCGTTCACCACATTATCGTCCGCCTGCGCCTCTTGGGCATTCAAGTTAAAAGCTCGCCCTCGAGCCTGAGCCTGATTTTGGTTCTGATTCTGATTTTGGTTAGCTAGCCTTGGGCACCGGTTCCTGTAGTGGGTCAGATCCCCACAATTGTAGCACGAACCAGGAGGAAAATGAGGTCGTGCAGCTTGACCTTGTTGCTGAGCAAGAGGCTGAGCAACTTGTTGGGCTTGGTTCTGAACTGCCTGGTTCTGGTTAACAGGAATGCGGCAGGCGGCAGTAAGATGACCAGATCTTCCGCAGTTGGTGCACTGACGACACTGGAGGTGTGGTTGATGATGGCCGTTACACCTGTTGCACAAAGGTGCAGTGCCAAGATAAGGCTTCTTGGCTAGTGGTTGCGCAGGCTGATTTGGTGCAGCTTGGGCCTGTGCAGTAACGACATAGTTTTGGGAAGCCTTCCGCTTCCTAGACCCTCCAGAATTCTTTCCCTTCTTGTTTTGACTTTTCTTGCTATCTTCCTTATCAGACACCTGCTTCTTACCCTTGTCACCCTTTTTATGCAGCTTTCCCTTTCGAACCTACGACTCAGTCAATGTCGCTGCTAACTCGATCGCCTGACGGAGTGTGGTAGGGTTACTCCCAGTAAGGATGTCTTGTACTGAGTCAGGTAGGCCGTCGATGTACCTTTCGATAGCCTTGTCGAGTGGGGTAACCATAGTTGGGCAAAGCAGACTCAACTCCTCAAACCTGTCAGTATATGCCCTGTGCTCACCACTATCTTGTTTCAAATTATCAAACTCTTTCTCCAACGCTCGCTGTTCATGGCGAGGACATAATTCCCTCATCATAAGGGCCCTGAGTTGAGCCCATGTCTGTGCTAGAGCAACTTCTGCACCCCTGTCTCTCATAACCCCGTTCCACCATGTGAGAGCCCTCTTCTGAAATACGCTCGAAGAAAACTCGACCTTGCGATTATCCGGACACTGCACGTGGCGGAAAGTATTCTCAATGCTCTCAAACCATTGAAGAAGCCCAGTCGCTCCTTCAGAACCACTAAACTTGAGTGGTTTAGCCGAGCTAAAGTCCTTGTATTTTCATGGAGCATTGTTGTTGTTGTTGGCTGCGTGCCATTGAGCAAAGAGATTTGGGAACTGAGCAGCCATCTGCTCCGAAATGATTTCTGCCAGTTCGGCAGTTGCTATCTGGTGTTCGCGTCGAGGAGGCATTCTAAAAGTGTAAAAACATGAGAGGGAACGAGTGAGAGGATTGGATGAAACAAAATTAACAAACGCAAAGATGGTGGTCATTTGTCCGCATTACCAAGCAAACAAACGACGCACAGTGACTAATCAAAGTAAATGGATCGAAAATAATGTATCATGAAGACATGCTGGCCTATAAGTGAACACTCATCCCAAGAATTCCCAGGTAAGCACAACTGGTCTCGCGTCTGATGAGATGTATACGAAGTGCTTGCCTAGACAGAAAACCCAGAATACAGGCATTCACTCTTCCAGTTTGCACGTGTTCACATTATTTAAAACCCAAAACGTTGACGAGATTTTGAAAATTTGAAGGCACAAGGCCAAAAATTTAGTCAAACTGGAAGGGTTGAAAACCTTACAAAAGAGGGTTCAAAACCTTGTAATAAATCATTCAAAAACAGAAGATTGTTTTTCAAAAATCGTTTCGAAAAATTTGGTTTCTTGTTTTGATAATCACCTAAGGATAGGTGAAGTGCATGTTTTAAGATCTAAACACAAGATAACTTGTGTTAGGGTCCTAGAAAGGTTATAGTCTAGGTCAAAGCATTACTAATAACCTAATTCCCTATAACCATTGGCTCTGATACCAACTCTTCTGTCACACCCCGACCACGTATAACATACAAGACGTGGCGGAAAACGTCGGGGAGTGTTGTAACAGAATTAATTGTTTCATAACCATGGCATTCAAAGTTGTATTTTATTTATAAACACAAGAGTTTCATTGTTTTAAATAGGAATCAAAGAGTTTTTAACATAATTAAACATAGTCTATCTTCGTTTTAAATCTCTAAGGCACAGGTCCGCCCTAGTGTCATGATCGTCATCCTACGGAAAAGCTCCTGAAAACACATGTGAAAATAGGTACGTCAGCATAAAAATGCCTGTGAGATACACAGGTTTTGTGAAAATAGGATTCATGACTTAAGTTTAATAAATGTTTAGTCATGAACCTTGTAATTTGATTTTGTTTTGTAAATCGCTTGAAAAACAATAAGTTTAGATGATATGTATAAGTAAAAGAATAAGGTATGGTTAAATGAATAACCATGTAAAATGAGTTGTATAAAATAAACCGTATTGTAAAACAAAGTCTTGTGAAAACATGTTACTTGTATAAAATGTATAAGTCCAAAATAAATGATTTAAATAACGCTATGATATGTAATATAATACAAACACTTATATATAGGAAGTACCAGCGGCGTATCCACCATGCTTGTATCATATTACTCACATTTCGTTACTTAAGTCACTTAACCAACCAACAATGTATAATGTCTATGTTTAAACCAATTGTCAAAAGTCCTTGTATAAACCATGTCAAATGTTGATAGTCCAAAAGTAGACAAGTAATGTGTAACAAATGTTATGTCTTGTAAGTAAAGTATTGTCAAATAGTCCAAATGTAGAAATGTACAAAACAAGTATTTTGAATATATCAAAAAGTTATGTTTCGCAAAGTAATACATGTTACATTGATACAAACATTTATGTGGTAAGTTAACGCATACATTCAAGCCTTGAGACAGTCGGATAACCCTTTCAGTCAAGGTTATCAAAAGAAATGTTTTCGGATTCAGTCATTCCTTACATCCAAACAAACCCGGGATGTCAGGAATGGGATTTGTCAAGTCCTATGGTACCAGTACTTACTACCGAGCGGCGTAGCTAATGTTAATGAACGTATAATAGTCTCGTTTGTGCAAACCAAATGTCATAGCAAAAGTGAACATGTTATATAAAAACAATGTACTAAGTATGCTAAGTTAACATACAAAGCAGAAAAGTCATGTAAATCAATGTGCTAGCATGCTATCAGTTAACATACATAGCAGAAATGTAATGTAAAACAATGTACTAAATATGCACACAATGGACATACATAGCATGAAACGTAATGATGATAAGACGATGGTAGATCAGAACCCTAGTTTTCTCTCTCTAATGGAGAAAATCGACCCTCTTGATTCCTTGACCTAAAACTCGTTTTTCTTGATGATTGTAGGGATTGTTTTGTGTGATTAGAGTCTCATCAATTCTGATTTACACTTACGATTCAATATAATCATTCTTTGATTCGTTTTTGCTCAAGATTAGGGTTGGTTTTTCGGTTTTTTCTACACTTGGTGGCTGCTGGTTATTTGGTTTCGTTGTTAATCTGGATTGGGTATACAAAGAGATTGTTTTGCTGCTTTTGTAATCTGAATCATCCTTTTTTGATCGATTTGTTCTTGACGGCTGCTAGGGTTTTTCAGATCTGCGGAGTGGTTGCTTGTTCCAGCAACATCTGTTCGCTGATTCAGTTTATGTTCGCTGGTTAAGTTTGTTGCTGATTATGTGACAACCCGTATCTTCAAGGTAAATTGTTTGCTTCCTACGACTATGTTTTGTTACGTTACCTTCGGGTTATCGCACCGTGTCTAGACGAATAGGTATTATTCATGTTTTTAGTATACACTAACCCATCTAATATTAATTGTTAGAATATAATCGCTAACATTTGTTAAATTGTAGTTAAGTATTATATTGTATTGGTAAAAAAAAATAATAAATAAATAAAAAGATTACACACTAAATAGAAACCACTACCAATCACCATTTTCTCTTCTGCGTTTGTTGAGCAGCCATCACCAGCCCACATCCCTCTTTTTGAGCAGCCTAACTTAACCCTCCAGCCCACCCCTTCTCTTGTAATATTTCGGCCCAACCCCAAACTACCCTAGCCCACATAGTTGTGAAGATTTGCGCATGCATGTATATATATGCGTATGTATCTTCTGTTGAGGGCACGAATACAAATTTAAAAACCCTAATCATCTCTACCCTACCCCCCTACGGCAGTATCAGCAGCAAGACCCCCTCCCATCATCGTAAGCCTTCCTTCCTCCCTCCCTCGAAAATCTGCGACGAACCAGCCACCATCATCGTCTTCTCCGGCGAGTTCAGCCTCCGCCAAACACCGGTAAGAACCTCTATCCCCTACTCGCTCGTAATTCTGGTTATGAGATCCGTCACGGTTTCGGTTCGAGTTATAGTTAATGTTCACATAATTCCCTGATTAATTATTCATGTATGTGAGCGAAATCTATGTGTGTATATGAATATGGTTGTATATAAACAGCAATGGTTATGTAATATGTAGCTTTATGACATGTATATGAACAGTTTAGGCTCGATATTATACATGATGGTATGGATGATAAGTGTTAGATTGCACGTGATATATGTAATATATGATGCCGGGGTTCACTTTACTCGTACCGGTTGATTTCGTGTCAAGGCCATGGACACCGTACACGAATCTTAGTACTACTTGTTTACGTAACTATATATATGTATCATAACCGTACATAAGCATCATAATTTACTTCGCATGAGTGGAAATACTTGTGTGCGTGACATCATGAAGGTGATTATGTTCGACTGTGCTTATGTACCTGATCATGCTTATATGTTTGATAATAATGATCCTGTTTGTAGTAATAAAATGATGTTTGATGTTGCTGTGTACATGTCGAGAGTGATGATGGGTTTTAATGGAAGGGTACAACTAATTATGCATAGGGTACATGTGTTGAGTTATGCATGATTTGAAAACCTGGGTAAAGAATGAAGTTGTCTTTATATTAGAACTTCTATACAAATCGAAACACTAGAAAAGTAATAGATTTAATATTTTCTTTTTTTTACCATTTAGTAATTAGATTTTGTTATTTATCTAAGAGATAATGATGCTTTTGGTTATACATGTCGCACACTCTATTTGAAACCGCACACTTGAAATATGATTGCGTTATGCCTATATGTGATGTATTAGATACGTGACGATTGATGTGTTAAATAAGTGATATCGAGATACGATGTGTGCTAAGTGATGAATATCTGATTTCATGACGATATGTGATTGCGAACCTAATTAGATGTGGTAAATTCTAATAGGACATAATTGACTAAAGAGTTTTAACCAGTAAACTGTCTGCCGAGCAAACCGAGGTGAGTTCACACTTTCCACAAGGCATGGGATTCCCAGGGGTTGGGAATGGGTAAAGGATTGAAACTGAAACTGCGTGATCTCCTGGTTTGGAACACGTACACACCCTCTTCATTGAAGGGTGACAACATGCGATAAGGATTTGATTGGAAACCTGCGTAATCTCCTAATTTGGGGATTTCGTACACACCCTCTTTATTGAAGGGTGACAACACGGATACTAGACCAAAACTCTCTATCATGAAGTCCCTCCTTTTGTATCGACTTAATCGCCGGGCCAATGGCGAGCGGGTCATTAGTTAGATAGCGCTATTTAGGTTTGACAAGCCTCACACCGTGCCGCAGAGGACGGGCGTGAACTAATGGATCTGGGCACGTCAATGATGATAGACATTGACTTTAGGGCACCAACTTACTTCAGTCAGTGGTCGATATGGTAAACAGGTCTAGTGGTTAACATGGGGAAGCCCCCACCAACTATGGATAGGTTTGGGAAACAGGGTAAACGGATTAACTTACTACTTACAAACGAACTCATGGTTTTCGAAACAACCTAACAAAGAACACCAACTGTGAACTCGCTCAACTTTGTTGTTGACTCGTTGTTACATGCCTTGCAGGTCGTTAGGTACTTATGGAGCTTGCACGAGGAGGCGTGGTCGTTGTGGGACATGGATAGTCTTATGCCATGATAAACATTTGATATATTTGAACTTATACTTCGGTTTTAAACATTATGCTTCCGCTTACAACTTAAACTATGTTTTGTTTGGACACCAATTATATTGTGTTGGGTTTTATTTTTATTTACATGCTATGTTCAATATGATTGGGGGCTTGATCCTGGTCAGTCACGCCTCCATGCAGTGATACTCCGCTTGTGGATTTTGGGGGTGTGACAGATTAAGCTTTTATTCGCTGATTAGTTGGCTGATTAAGTTCGTTCGCTGATTGTTTATGTTCGCTGATTATTCAGCAACATCTCGTTAGGGTTCCAGCAACAATGGATGGCCAAGATGCTGAAAATTCTAATGTGTTTATGAATAAGATTAAGAACATTGATGGTAAACCATTTGAGCCTAGACAAATTTCACTTATGCCGACTAGGGTTGCTGAATTGCCGAATAAGAAGGTATGTTTTATGATGCCGCTTAATGATTCTGAGCATGTTATTGGCAGCTCTGATTCTCCTAATCAGATTTATGCAAAGGTGTTTGACAAACGAAAGGTAGCATTTGTGCTACCGTTGAAGGATGTTAGTCCTCCTCGTGTTCAAGATCAGATACAAGATGATAATGCTCATGTCCAATCTTATGCGGATGTGGTCCTAAATGAACAGGTCGAGCAGGGGGATATTAAGTGTGGTAGTGGTTTAATTCAGAAACAGAATGATGATAAATTTGCTAGGAAGGCCAATGATGCGGCTGAACAAGTTCCTAAAGTCAAGTTTCGTTCGCTTAACTCAGACGTCTCAATGGATGGAGTGGATGTAGTGCTTCCGATTGATTCTGTTCGCCAGGTTAACGACAGGTTAGCTAACACTCTTTATGGTTATTTTCTGGGAGATAGAATTGTGTATCCAGTAGTTGAACACTTTGTGAGAACAAATTGGAAGAAATATGGTCTTCAGAAAACTATGATGAATTCGAATGGTTTCTTTTTCTTCAAGTTTGAAGACAGAAAGGGTATGGATGTTGTTCTTGAAGGGGGTCCCTGGATGATCCGTAACAAACCTATGTTTCTCAACATTTGGTCCCCTACAAACACTCTTAAAAAAGAAGTTAAAAAGGTTGCAGTTTGGGTTAAATTGCATGATGTCCCTCTAGTGGCATATTCTGATGATGGTTTAAGCATGCTGGCTTCAAAAATTGGGAATCCTGTGCGGCTGGATTCGTATACTATTGATATGTGTAATGAGGCTTGGGGAAGGAGCAGCTATGCTAGGGCTCTTATTGAAATTTCGGCTGATCAGGATTTGAAAGAGACTCTTACCATGGCTATTCCTGATTTGGATGGGAATAAATATGTTACTGAGACTATTAGGGTGGAGTATGAATGGGAACCACCGAGATGTGCCCATTGCTGTGTTTTTGGGCATGTTTATGAGGAGTGTCCTAAAGGCATTCGATCGATAGTGAAACCTTCTACAAACAATCAGAAAGTAGATGAGGATGGTTATACGGAAGTCAAGACAAAGAAGAATGTAAAGAAGAGCGGTTTTCAAGTTAACAATCAAAAGCCCAAGTTTGAATATAGACCTGTGGATAAGAAGAAAAAGGCAGTGACTAGCTCGTCAAAGGTTCAAACACACAATTCTTTTAGTGCTCTTGGGTTTGTTAGGGGGGGGGGGGACGGGGGTTCCTTCCAAGGGAGATCTAAAGGGGGACATGAGCTAAATGCGGAGTCTGACGATGATGAGGTAGAGAATGTATATGATGAAACGAAGGAGTTTATGACATCGGGTATACATCCTACGTCTTCCAGTACAGGGGCAAGCACCTCTCACATAAAGGTGTCCAATGGATAGGTGGCTTCTGTTTCATGCAAAGGGGCTGCCGGTTGGTAGTAATTTCATTTTTGATGATGGTGGTTGACGTCGTTTTTGTTTGTTTTTCGTTTGTCTACTAGTTAGTCATTATTATGATTGTAGTAGGCTAGGTTGAGGTGGTAACTTGTTTTGTTTTGTTTTTTTTGTTTACATATACGGGGCATGTCCTGTATATGAACTAGTGGGGAACTCATCCTCACTACTTGTTCTTATTTGGCGGTTGTCTATAATAGAATCACCGGGGTAACCCTTTACCCAAAAATAGCATGAAACGTAATGAAATCATGTACTATAATGTACTAACAAACATAGCAGGTATATGATGTGAAAACAGGAAAGCATGAAAGTAACAAGTAGGCACATGTGTTTCACCCCAAAATGTTTGGAAAACAGTAAAAGAGGGGTCTATGTACTCACTTGAGATTGCTCAGAAGTCCTAAGATAACCACCAAGCAATGCTAGAGATCTCGGAATATCAAACGGCACCTAATATAGGTAACTACATTAATAAACCGGACCTAAATCGGAAGATCGGATAGAATGAGGGTTCGTAAACCAAATGAGTATGGGAACTCATGTAGTATGGTTTAACAAAGCCTACATACTAAATGAAACCTAACCTAAGTGCTTGTGACCCATTACGACCCGTTTAGGTAGCTTATGCTACTTTAACGCGTCGTTCGCGTGAAACGCGTTCGGACCGCCTAACTAGTCCTATGACAAGTAATATATGCCTTAACATGTCTAATATGGTTGTCAAATCAGTTTAGATGTCAAAAGTTATGTTACATATGTTTAAAACGAATTTTGGCATCAAAGGGGTATTTTGGTAATTTACCTAAGGCATATAAACTACCTATCATACAACTACTTAAACGAAGCGACCATAAGGTATAACCTCAGAGGGTTATTCCCTATATACTATGGTCACCTAATGTATTTGGTCGGATCCTAATGATCGACCAAACGGGTCGGGTTCGAAAGTATAAGCGATTGTTTAAATCGCTTACCTTACGACCCTATATAAGCACTAAACTAAAAGTGACGAGTTAAGCATGTTAAAACATGCTTAACTAAGTTTAGAAAACAGGTTTGGTATCACAACAAACGGTTGTGATACCTAAGAGTAGTTTGGTTACAAATACGCAAGAATACGTATTCTAACGGAAACTACGGCTCGTCACTGAGCCTAGATAACGTGGTAATCAGTAGGTATAGTCACTAGGGGTTATAACCATCGTGATCACGCTCACGTTATGAAGTTCAAACGAACTTCGCATCGACCATAAATTGGTCAATGCAGAAAGTCAAACAAAGTTTGACTTTCAGACTCGAAAAGACTCGAAAAGCAATAAAAGAACGAAAGAATACTTACGAAAGGTCCCCGAATGCTAATCTAGATCCAAATAACTCAGGTATGAAACAATGGTTTCAAATTAGAGTCTTTTAGATCAGATTCTAGTGAGGAATGAGTGAAAATGGGCTGGGTATTTATAGTAAACCCACAACCGTTAGGATCGTTTCTTGGAAAAGGGGGCACGATCTAGGCCGTACACTTGTCAAAATGTTGTGGTAACTAATTTTGGCCACCATAGGAGATTAACATGTGGCACTTGACCTTTGGGAAGTGTTAGGGGCTGCTAACTTATGTTTAAAATGGCTTTTTGCTGCATTTTTTTATTTATTTATTTTTTTTTATATTTTTTTTTTGCAGTTTTGCAGTTTTGGTTCCTGAGCGCGTTTCGTCGTGTTTTGGCACTTCTAACACCCGTCAAGCCCATTTTTAAGCTTCACAAGGATGTTAAAGTATAGGGAACATGAAACATGCTAAAAAATATGCCGGATGTCGGTTCGTTTAGCCGTACAATCGCGTTGTTCGGTTAATTACGACGGAATGCGCATAAGCGTTAAAAACGATCCAAATTGCGTGACGAATGGATTTTTCTCATGCCAAACACTAAACTAAAATATTTTAGTGCTTAAATAAATTTTTGGATGCCCGGATGTATTCAGACCGTAAGTTATGCGCGAAAATGCAAACTTGTGCATTTTTTTGACACTTTTAGTCCCTGAATGACCAAAAAGTTTATTTTAGCACACCGAACACCTCAAAGCCTATTTCTAAGCTATGTAAAGGATATTTAAGGTGTGTTTAACTTATGGTCATGTTCCGGAATGTCTGTTACAGTTCAAATTGGCATACTTTCGTAGTTTGTCAAGTTTAGTCCCTGTAAGCGAATTAACTTGTTTTTGCCATACCAAAGCCTTCAAAACTTATTTCTAAGTTATGTAAAGGTTATTTAAGGTATGTTAAGTATATGATGATGTTCTGGAGTATTTGTCGCGTTAAACTGGTTACGTTTACGCACCAGTTTGCGTATAACTCTCCAGAAAGCGATATAGAGTTTTTTTTTTTTTTTTTTTTTGGGTAAAGGGTTACCCCGGTGAATTTTATAAAACACAAAAAGCACAAAAGTGCAACTGAAATGTTACACCCTCTCTAGTCTTGACATGCCAAGACTAGAAAAAAAACTAACAACCAAAAACAAAACCAAACAACCAAAAACACGACTAAACATACAAAGCCCGGCCCCGCCTAAACAACCCAAAACAAACACGCCAAGCTAACTAGCCAGGATCAAGATCCAAATTACTTCTAGGAATGTTCCACTTCTGAAGGAGAGTCGTGTTCACAAATCCCTTTTTGAATTTGAAGGTCAAAAGTCGCAACCGAACAGTTTTAATGATCTCCTTAGATAAGACACTCGGCGTACGTTGGTTACAAGTAAAAAGCCTCGAGTTCCTTTCTTGCCAGACGAAGTATGACGCCGCTGCAACCACCAATCTGCTCACAACATTGACTGGTTGTCGAGTGGAGTGTTGATCCATCCAACTCATGATATCAACCCATCGGCTATTAACATCATCCATATTCGCGAATTCCCTAATGCCAAACCAAACCTCCGTAGCATACGAACATTCAAAAAATAAATGGTCCCTCGAGTCCCGGTCACGATGATATAAAGGGCAACACATGAGGTTCAAGTTTGTAGCACTACCCGCCTCCCACACGGACATTCTATCTTGAGTTTTCAACTTGTTTCTAATGACCATCCACAAATGAAACGAGTGCCTTGGGATGCATTGTTTAAACCAAACCATGTTGATCCATGACACAACATTCTCACGATACCGAATATTATTCCAGACCTCCCACGAAGAGAAGTGACATGATTTCCCTTCAGAATTAATCCAAACCAGGCGATCCTGCGTATCATGAATAACCGGAGCATGAAGATTAATTAGAACTGGAAAGAGGTCATACCAAGCCACCGGCCACCTCCAATTACCATTAGAGTCAACCATATCCGCTACAGAAGATTGAAGGTTAAAGCCTGCATTTGCAATATGTCTCGGACTAATATGAGCACGGAGAGGACAAGCACTACACCAAGTGTCACTCCACACATTTGTATTAGCACCATTGCCGATAGACTTCCACAAAAAAGGACGGATTAACTCTCGTAAAGCAAGAATTTTCCTCCAACCCCATGTCATACGACCCCTACAAGGAACCTCCCAAAAACTTCTCCCTTTGAGCTTATAGATATGAATCCATTGCACCCAAAGAGAGTTTCTGTTCACCAAAATACTCCAAATATGGTTCGAAATAAGGGCTTTGTTTACATCATTAATAAATCGAACTCCTAGCCCCCCCTCATTCTTCGGAAGACATACTATCTTCCAAGCAACCTTGGCCTTGACATTCAGCTGATTCTTACCAGACCATAAAAAAGCACGCATCCGTCTTTCAAGATCCGTCACAATTTTAGCTGGCAATAGAAAAACAGTGGCCCAATAGATGTGCATAGCAGAAAGAAACGAATTTACTAGCTGCAATCTACCTGCAAAGGACAGGGATCTCGTCATCCAGTTATCAATCTTCTTATCCATTTTTTCAACCAGAACTTTACAATCCTTATAAGAAAGTTTAGATGAAATTAAAGGGACTCCCAGGTAGCGAACAGGCAGCGAACCCTCACGAAACGGCATAATATGAAGAATTTCCTGCTTAACCGATTGAGGAACATTACCAAAAAACACTGTGCACTTCGGGATACTAGGGACTAGACCCGAAAGCTTTGAAAACTGCTGAAGCGTATCTCTAACCACTCTGACCGAGGCCACATCACCATTCACAAAAATGAAGAGATCATCCGCAAACGAGACATTAATAATTTTTTGTTTTTTACAGTGAAGATGGTACCTGAAAGCAGTACTGTTACTAGCTGCCTCTTTTAGGGTAAACGATAATACCTCCATCACCAAAGTAAATAAATAGGGAGATATCGGATCACCCTGCCTCAAGCCTCTTTTACCTCTGAAATACCCATAAAGATTACCATTAATGCTCAACGAATAAGACACCGTGGTAACACAAACCATTATCCAATGCACCATTTTCTGATGGAAACCAAAAGCACGCAGGATACTTTCAAGAAACGACCAGCTAACGGTGTCATAAGCCTTCTGAATATCTATTTTAAATGCACACCTTGCTGGACCAATCCTCAAATGATAGTTGTGCATTAATTTCTGGGTAAGAAGGATATTATCTGAAATCTTCCTACCCGGAACAAAAGCCGACTGGTTAACATCAACAAGAACATCCAAAGATCCTTTAATTCTATCTGTTAAGATTTTACTAATGCATTTATAGATCACATTGCAACACGAAATTGGTCGGTAATCAACCACAGAGTTTGGAGTAGGAATTTTCGGAACAAGAGCAATTATCGTATGGTTAATTTGCTGCAATAACTTACCATTATCAAAGAACTCCAAAATGGCTTTGGTAACCTCATCTCCCACAATATCCCAAGAGTTTTTAAAAAACGCCGAAGTGTACCCATCCGGACCCGGGGCCTTATTTTCACCTATAGAGAACATAGCGTTTTTAACCTCCTCACGAGTAACTTGGCGAACCATATTATTAGCAGCAAATTGATCAAGAACATTAGGAAACGTAATGTTACTAGGTAACACATCCACCTGATCTTCCGTACCCAAGAATGCCGAGTAATGGGAAACCAGAACCCCATAGACGTTGTCCCCATTAAACTGGTCTCCATGAACATCTTGAATGCTATGGATCTTTGAGCAAGCGTTTCTCATTTTGACACAGTTGTGGAAGTATTTTGTGTTCGAATCACCCGCAGCCAACCATTCCGCTTTAGCTTTCTGTTTGAGGAAACATTCTTCATCATAAGAGGCAGCTTGAAACTCTTGAAGATATCTAGATTCAGATTCTCTAAGAGTCATATCCGACGGATTAGCATCAAAGCGATATAGAGTTTGAAATTGAATAAAAGTCAAAACATGAAAAATGTAAAACACAACCAAACAAACATTGGGATCAAATAACATTGTTTTATTAATAATAGAACTGTTCATAATGATTACAAGCACAGATGTTACAGTTACTGCACAGGCCCAAGCTGCACCAAATCAGCCTGCGCAACCACTAGCCAAGAAGCCTTATCTTGGCAATGCACCTTTGTGCAACAGGTGTAGCGGCCATCATCAACCACACCTCCAGTGTCGTCAGTGCACCAACTGCGGAAGATCTGGTCATCTTGCTGACACCTGCCGCATCCCTGCCAATCAGAATCGGGCAGTTCAGAATCCGGCTCAACAGTTGCTCAGCCTCTTGCTCAGCAACAAGGTCAAGCTGCACGACCTCATTTTCCTCCTGGTTCGTGCTACAATTGTGGGGATCTGACCCATTACAGGAACCGGTGCCCAAGGCTAGCCAACCAAGATCAGAATCAGAATAAAAATCTGGCTCCGGCTCGAGGTCGAGTCTTCAACATGAATGCTAAAGAGGCACAAGCAGACAATGAAATAGTGAACGGTACGTTCTCTATTAATAATCAGCCTGCATCTGTTCTCTTTGATTCGGGTGCCGATAAGAGTTTTGTGTCATTGTCTTTTGAGCCAATGCTTCGCGTGTCTAGAACGAAACTAGGAAAACCTTTGACAGTAGAAGTTGCTAGTGGTGAACCCATTGTTCTTGATTCTGTTCTTCGCAACTGCCAGTTGAACCTTAACGACCATCTTTTTCCTATTGACCTCACGCCTATGCAACTTGGAAGCTTCGACGTCATTGTGGGTATGGATTGGTTATCCAAGCATCGCGCAGAGGTAGTTTGTTTTGAGAAGATTGTTCGTGTGCCGCTTTCGACAGGCGAGATCCTACAGGTTCATGGTGAGAAACCTGCCGGTGGTCTCAAACTCATGTCTTGTTTTAAAGCTCGGAAGTATCCGCGAAAGAATTATGTGGCCTTCTTAGCACATGTTACAGCAGATAAAGGCAAGGATAAGTCTATTTCAGATATTCCTATCATTCGGGATTATTCTGAAGTATTCCCTGAAGATTTACCAGGTCTACCTCCAGCACGCCAAGTCGAGTTCCGCATTGATCTCGTACCTGGTGCAAATCCCATTGCCAGAGCTCCATATCGTCTTGCACCATCTGAGATGAAAGAGTTGTCTAAGCAGCTTCAGGAGCTCTCTGACAAAGGTTTTATACGTCCTAGCTTTTCACCCTGGGGTGCTCCCGTTCTTTTTGTCAAGAAGAAGGATGGATCTTTTAGGATGTGTATCGATTATCGTGAGCTTAACAAGCTTACCATCAAGAATCGATATCCCCTACCGCGCATAGACGATCTCTTTGATCAGTTACAGGGCGCTTCTTATTTTTCGAAGATTGATCTGCGATCTGGATATCATCAACTTCGGATGCATGAGGAAGATATTCCCAAGACAGCGTTTCGTACTCGTTATGGGCATTATGAGTTCACAGTCATGCCATTCGGTTTGACTAATGCTCCTGCTGTTTTTATGGACTTAATGAATAGGGTCTGCAAGCCTTATTTGGATCAGTTCGTCATTGTTTTTATTGACGACATCTTGATTTATTCTAAGACGCGAGCTGATCACGAGCAACATCTTCGTCTTACTCTGGAACTCCTAAAGAAAGAGCAACTTTTCGCCAAATTCTCCAAGTGTGAATTCTGGCTTACAGAAGTTCAATTCTTTGGACATATTGTCAATGAACAAGGTATTCATGTGGATCCCTCCAAGATCAGTGCGATTAAGGATTGGGATACGCCTACTACTCCTACTGAAGTTCGTTCCTTTCTTGGTCTAGCGGGTTATTACCGCCGCTTCATTGAAAACTTCTCAAAGATTGCAGTTCCTCTAACTGCTCTAACTCAGAAGAACAAGCCCTTTGAGTGGGGATTCAAACAAGAGGAAGCTTTTCAAAACTTGAAACAGAAACTTTGCGACGCGCCTGTTCTGACTTTGCCTGAGGGCAATGATGATTTCGTCGTTTATTGCGATGCATCTAAACTGGGTCTTGGCTGTGTTCTGATGCAAAGGAACAAAGTCATAGCATATGCATCGAGGCAGTTGAAGATACATGAGAAGAACTACACCACTTATGATCTTGAGTTGGGGGCAGTTGTCTTCGCTCTTAAGATCTGGAGACACTATTTGTACGGTACAAAATGTGTGGTTTTCACGGACCACAAAAGTCTTCAGCATATCTTCAACCAGAAAGAACTCAACATGAGGCAACGACGTTGGGTCGAGCTTCTAAACAACCATGACTGCGAAATTCGCTACCATCCTGGTAAGGCGAATGTCGTAGCCGATGCATTGAGCCGTAAGGAACGTACTAAGCTTCATTGTGTTCGTGTTCAAACGGTTATTCAAGCTCGATCTGATATCCAAGGACGCATTTCTCAGGCTCAACAATCTTGTGTTTCACAAGGTTTAATGGATAAGGAATTTCCCTATCACATAACACCTGATCTGGAACTGAAGGACAATGGATCGTATTACTTCATGGACTGTTTGTGGGTCCCAAGCCAAGATAACCTTCGCACTTTGCTTATGGATGAAGCCCATAAGTCTCGTTATTCTGTTCATCCTGGCTCATATAAGATGTATAAGGATATTCGTATTCACTATTGGTGGCCTGGTATGAAGAAAGACATTGCCTTATACGTATCAAAATGCCTTACTTGTCTTAAGGTTAAGGCTGAACATCAACGTCCTTCGGGTTTATTGGTGCAACCAGAGATCCCAGTTTGGAAATGGGAAAACATTACTATGGATCTCATTACTAAACTTCCAGGCACAAAGAAAGGTCATGATGCCATCTGGGTAGTTGTTGATCGTCTTACTAAGTCAGCGCATTTCTTGCCAATCCGTGAGGATTTTTCTGCTGACAAACTTGCTAAAATCCATGTGGATGAAATTGTAGCTCGACATGGTGATCCTTTGAACATCATTTCTGACAGAGATTCTCGTTTCACTTCTCATTTTTGGAGAACCATGCAATCTGCTATGGGGACCCAACTTAATCTGAGAACAGCTTATCATCCGCAAACGGATGGTCAATCTGAAAGAACAATCCAGACTCTGGAGGATATGCTTAGAGCTTGTGTGATCGACTTTGGTGGTAGTTGGGATTCACATCTTCCGTTAATTGAATTCTCCTACAGCAACAGTTATCACACCAGCATCAAAATGGCTCCTTTCGAGGCTCTCTATGGTCGAAAATGGCGTTCACCAGTCTGCTGGAATGAGATCGGCGAGGCTCAACTTACTGGACCTGCCCTCATTTTAGAAACAACTGACAAGATTAAGAAAGTTCGTGATAACCTTCAGACAGCTAGAAGCCGTCAAAAGAGTTACGCGGACCCAAGACGCAAGCCCTTGGAATTTCAAGTCGGTGATCGAGTATTACTTAAGGTCTCACCTTGGAAAGGTGTGATCAGATTTGGAAAGAAAGGAAAACTTGCACCTAGATACGATGGACCATTCAAGATCGTCGATAGAATCGGTAAGGTAGCCTAGTGACTTGAGTTACCTCCTGAACTTGGAAATGTTCATCCAACCTTTCACGTGTCCAATCTCAAGAGGTGTTTAGCTGATGAGAACCTCCACATACCACTTGACGAAATTCGTGTTGATAAAACACTGAAATTTGTTGAGAAGCCTGTGGAAATCATGGAACGTGAAGTCAAGTGGCTTAAACGCAAGCGCATTCCTTTGGTCAAAGTTCACTGGGAAGCTAAACGTGGACCCGAGTTTACTTGGGAATGCGAAGATCAAATGAAGGCGAAATATCCGCATCTTTTCCCACGAGTTTCCTCTAAATAAATTTCGGGACGAAATTTCCACAAGTAGGGGAGACTGTAACATTTGTGCTTGTAATCATTGTGAACAGTTCAGTTATCAATAAAACAATGTTATTTGATCCCAATGTTTGTTTGGTTGTGTTTTACATTTTTCATGTTTTGACTTTTATTCAATTTCAAACTCTATATCGCTTTCTAGAGAGTTATACGCAAACTGGTGCGTAAACGTAATCAGTTTAATGCGAAAAATACTCCGGGACATCAACATATACTTAACATACCTAAAATAACCTTTATATAACTTAGAAATAAGTTTTGAAGGCTTTGGTATGTCAAAAACAAGTTAATTCGCTTACAGGGACTAAACTTGACAAACTGCGAAAGTATGCCAATTTGAACTGTAACGAACATTCCGGAACATGACCATAAGTTAAACATACCATAAATATCCTTTACATAGCTTAGAAATAGGCTTTGAGGGGTTCCTTGTGCTAAAATAAACTTTTGGGTCATTCAGGGACTAAAAGTGCCAAAAAGTGCATAAGTTTGCACTTTCGCGCATAACTTACCTTCTGAATACATCCGGACATCCAAAAATTTATGTAAGCATTATAATATTATGCTTTAGTGTTTGGCTTGTCAAAAATCCATTCGTCGCGTCATTTGGATCGTTTTTCGTGCTTGTGCGCATTCCGTCGTAATTAAGCGAACATCGCGATCGTACGACCAAACGAACTGACATCCGACATATTTTTGAGCATATTTCATGTCCACAATGTTTAGGCATCATTGTAGGGCCTTAACGTTGGCTTAACGGGCCTTAAACGTGTCGAAAAAGGCTTTAAAACACAACAGGGACCAAAACTATCATCTCTGAAACATGTTTCTGATCTGTGCAGGCCAGGCGGCCCGCGTAAGGTCTGTGTGTATCTTTAAGCGGCCCGCGTCAGTGTCCCAGATCTGATAAGATCAATTAATCAGCAGATTACAGCTGTTAAACTCCCAACCACACACTCACACTTGCCCTTTCAGTTCATGAGAGGCCATTTTTAGTCACCACAACATTCCAACAAGTGTACGCACGAGATTCGATCACGTTATTCAAGAAACGATCTTAACGGTTCGGGAAATCCTATAAATACCCCACCCCCATTTGCTTCAAAACCCACTAGAATCTGATTTAAGAAGCTCTAAGTTGAAACCTTTGTTTCATACCTGAGCTACTTGAATCAAGATTAGCATTAGCGGACCCTTCGTAAGTATTCCTTCGTTCTTTTATTGCTTTTCGAGTCCGAAAGTCAAACTTTGTTTGACTTTCTGCATTGACCAGTTTATGGTCAATGCGAAGTTCGTTTGAACTTCGCAACGTGATTGTAATCACGATGGTTATAGTCCCTTGTGACTATGCCTACTGATTACCACGTTGTCTAGGGTCGTAAGGGTAAGAGATCTAATAAATCGCTTATACCTTCGAACCCGACCCATTTGGTCGATCATTAGGATCCGACCAAGCACGTTAGGTGACCATAGTATATAGGGAATAACCTTCCGAGGTTATACCTTATGGTCGCTTCGTTTATGTAGTTGTATGATAGGTAGTTTATATGCCTTAGGTAAATTACCAAAATACCCCTTTGATGCCAAAAATTCATTTTAAACATATGTAACATAACTTTTGACATCTAAACTGATTTGACAACAATATTAGACATGTTAAGGGATATGTTACTTGTCATAGGACTAGTTAGGCGGTCCAAACGCGTTTCACGCGAACGACGCGTTAAAGTAGCATAAGCTACCTAAACGGGTCGTAATGGGTCGTAAGCACTTATGTTAGGTTTCATTTAGTATGTAGGCTTTGTTAAACCATATTACACGAGTCTCCATACTCGTTTGGTTTACGAACCCTCATTCTATCCGATCCTCCGATTTAGGTCCGGTTTATTAACGTAGTTACCTATATTAGGTGCCGTTTGATTCCGTGATCTCTAGCATTGCTTGGTGGTTATCTTAGGACTTCTGAGCAATCTCAAGTGAGTACATAGACCCCTCTTTTACTGTTTACAAACATTTTGGGGTGAAACACATGTGCCTACTTGTTACTTTCGTGCCTTTCATGCTTTCATATCATATGCTTGTTATGTTCATTAGTACATTATAGTACATGATTTCATTACATTTTATGCTATGTATGTCCATTGTGTGCATACTTAGTACATTGTTTTACATTACATTTCTGCTATGTATGTTGACTGATAGCATGCTAGCACATTGATTTACATAACTTTTCTGCTTTGTATGTTAACTTAGCATACTTAGTACATTGTTTTCACATGACATGTATACAACTGCTATAACATTTGGTTTGCACAAACGAGACTTATATACGTTCATTAACATTAGCTACGCCGCTCGATAGTAAGTACTGGTACCATAGGACTTGACAAATCCCATTCCTGACATCCCGGGTTTGTTTGGATGTAAGGAATGACTGAATCTGAAAACATTTATTTTGATAACCTTGACTGAAAGGGTTATCCGACTATCTCAAGGCTTGAATGTATGCGTTAACTTACCACATAAATGTTTGTATCAATGTAACATGCATTACTTTGCAAAACATAACTTTTTGATATATTCAAAATACTTTGTTTTGTACATTTCTACATTTGGACTATGTGACAATACTTTACTTACAATACATAACATTTGTTACACATTACTTGACTACATTTGGACTTTTAAACATTTGACATGGCTTATACAAGGACTTTTTGACAATTGGTTTAAACATGGACTTTATACATTGGTGGTTTGTTTAAGTGATTTAAGTAACGAGGCGTGTGTAATATGATACAAGCATGGTGGATACGCCGCTAGTACTTCCTATATATAAGTGTTTGTATGGTATTACATATCGTAGCGTTATTTGAATCATTTCAATTTAGACATATAACATTTTATGCAAATAACATATCTTTCACAAAATCCTCTTTTCATTCCAACCCTGGTTCTGATCGATCTTGCTTAGCATCTAGGGAGTACCTGATTACGATCCTTAGTTTCTAATCGATTGAAATCAGATTAGGGTTTATTCGAGATTAGGATTTCTGTCTATTTCGTTCGTATACTAAGCTGTAGATTTCTGATTTCGAGGTTAGGGTTCCGGTTTCTTTTGTGATTTCGTTAATCTACTGCTGTCGTTTGTTGAGTTTAGGGTTCCGATTCTTATATCTGGTTTGGGTATACAAATCTGGAACGAATTTCTGCTTGACGGCTGCTAGGGTTTGTCAGGGTTCTTTT
>JARYGA010051857.1:0-28022 GCA_030545235.1 Helianthus tuberosus | reverse complement strand
AATGCTTTAATGTACAAGTAATTAATACTTGTGATCTAATGCGCCTATTCTACAAAGATGGGCTCCATCTATGCAAACAAAAAAAAAAAAAATTAAAAGTACCGTAACATAAAATGAAGATATTATGTGTCACATTTTATTTTATTAAAACTGCCTAATATCTGTACTTAGATATATCTTATAAAAACTTAAAACTAACTATAACAAACTTCCTAAATAAAGGGGTGTCAAATCTAAAATTAAACCCCAATGCACTTCTATAGTTACTACTATAAATACATAGCAGGACACCCCTATATCTATTGCTAAACAAAGTTAAAAAATGGATCCAGTTCTGAATTCAATTGTTGCGAAAAACCAAGCATGCGAGATTCAAAATTTTAAGGTTAGTTCTGTTATATCGCAACAGTGAATAATTGTTTTCTTTTATTTACTTTTATGTGAATGATAACTTGTTTGATTTTTCAGATTCAGCTGCATGATGAACATGCCAATTTAAACAACCCATTTGTCGAACAAGCTTCTAAGGTATTGATTTTGCTGGTTTTTAAGTATTATTTTTTGCATATATCTTTCGTATTAACATGTTCGTTATGTTATTATATATGTGTTTTATTGCAGGATGATAGTTATAAAAGTGTTGATATTTTTTCTTAGGGTGCAATGTTTAGTCCATACAAGTCTAATCTTTAACGTGAATTTAGTGAAGATGTAATTTTAAGGTTTATTTAATCTTTTTTAACTTTTGTATTTAATTTTTGTCCTTTTTAAGGATTGAATGTTTGAGACTCAAAGGAAGAGATCCAAGAGACTCTCTGAATGGAAATGGAGTGAGGCTATTAATTTAGACGATTCTGAGGACAATGACAAAGAAGAGGAACTAGAAGATACTGCCGATTCAAGCACAAACCAGAAATCACGATTAAAAATACTTCGAGTGTCAATTCAGAAGCGGAACAGATTTCATGCAGTCTAATATGAAATCTATCAAGTGTTTTTATGTTTTTTTTTCATTTTCAGCTGTTATGTTTGATCTAGACGTATAAATAAAGTTTATTTTATATTTGAACTTTATTTTTGGTGTTAATATAATGCAGTTATTGACCATATTAATAAAGTTAAAATAAAATTAGTATCCTAAATTTACAAGTCAACCAAACTTATATAAGTTAATATCCTAAAGTTGCAATAAATAGATATTGCAGTTAGATATAGTCAAGCTGAAATTATAAAATATTGCAGTTATTCTTGGATATTAATCTAATAATTTGTATTTCTTAATTAAAAAATAAAAAAGTAATAAACTTTAAAGCTAAACAAAAAAACTGAACTTACTATGATATAAAGTTAATAAAGATATAAACTTTTAACATCCTATTTTTTACAAAAACTGTTTTGAAAATTATATATATATATATATATATATATATATATATATATATATATACTATAATGCATGAGGGAGAGGTATTTTAAGATACCCAAAAAATAAGAACATCCCCCCCTTTATTTATAGAAAGACTCCTAAAATGAGGGTAGTTTGGTCTTTTAAACACTATTTATTTTTTAGCCCCTAAAGTTATTACACTTAAATCCATGAGGTTTTAACAAAATTATAGATAATTAGTTGCAATTCACTCCTCCACAACAAAGATAGCATGACGACCTACAAATTTTTGTCGACGTTTCGGTAGTTGTCTTGTTCAATATCAACGCACGGATTAAAAAGTACAAGTCGATAATGCTTTAATGTACAAGTGATTAAAGAAGAATATAGCAACTAATCTATACTATATACTCATTTAATGAGTTAAATAATAGGTTTTATAACATTTTCATTCTAAAATTTTAAAAACTAAAACTATTGCCAAATAATTGATTAAAAAATTTCTTTATAATTTAGTTACATTTTTAACAAAACTTCCTAATTTTAAGGAATTAGTCAAATGTGAAATGTCAGCAGAAACTAACAAAAATTCAATTTAAAAAGATTATTCAAATTTCAAAAGAAACTAACAATACTATCCATCTCCATGACCTGCTGCTTATTCTCCCGCCTCCCCCCATAGTTAGTTAGTTAGTTCCACAAAGACACAATATAAAGAAAGAAAAAGAGCGCGAATGAGAGAAGCACAATCAAGTTAATATTGGAGCAAGTCGTATCTTCCGAGGTTCTGTTCTTGAACAACTAAGGTTTTATTAAACCGATTCATATCTTTTAGTTCCTAACATGGGGTTTTTAGGATTATAAGTTTTCCATTTTTCAGGATCCGATTTTTGTTCTCGCTCCGATTATGATCTCTGTCACCGGAGAGAGGAGAAGAGAGCGAGGAGAAGAGAGAATATTGTTGGAAATCTAACCTTTGGCTGCAATAGATGGTGAACGGACCACAGTTTCTGCCACGACAGAGTCAGAGTCACCGCCGAAGTGTTCTTCTCGACGGAATCAAGGTTTTTTTTTATGTTTTATGTTAAATTAGGATATTCATGTGCTTATATGAATAAGATATTGCAATGTATTGAAACTTTTGTCTAGAAAGAGTTTTTGTGTCTGAAAATGATGATATAAGCTTGTTTCCAAACAAAGAATTATATGGCGATAAGCCACTTAATGGTCCAAATGTAGAAGAAAATAACTACAAAGTCATCTTGTTATAGCTCTAGATCCCGTAATTCACCACATAAGTCAAAGGACCACATTGTAACGTCTACTCAAC
Source organism: Helianthus tuberosus (assembly GCA_030545235.1). NCBI lineage: Eukaryota > Viridiplantae > Streptophyta > Magnoliopsida > Asterales > Asteraceae > Helianthus > Helianthus tuberosus. The sequence goes on along the minus strand of JARYGA010051857.1, from coordinate 25,305 downwards.
TACTGGCATCTACCTCAGCTTTGGAAAAGGTCAACATATTCTTTCCTTTTTTATTTATATTTTTGTACATCTTTGTGCCTGGTTATGATAATGCATATTTATTGAAGTCAGTAACATGATATATGTGCTCGAATCCATGCTTTGTCTGTAATATTTTATATTTCTCAGGTTTGTTGGCTTCCGATTGACTACCTTATTGTCGCTAAGTTAGCGATTGTGAGTTAGTTTCATCGTTAAGTATCAATTATATATTTTTCATTATCTTATTTGGTAAATTAATAATCAATAGAAGAAAGGTCTGAACACGAAGTATAGTTTGATAATGTAGTTGCACTTCACAATGCAGAAGCACATATGTCTCTGTGAATTGCTTAGATGTGTTCATTGTATGTTCGAATTTTTTAAATTATACCATTTGAAGTGCATGTATGAGTATGTTTGTCTTATTCAACATTCGAAAGTACCATGACGACCTGCTCATTTATAATAACTTTTATATTAAAGACTTATTTCCCTTATCCGTGTGTTACTGTATTGCATCAATGGTTTCTTGAAACATTGCCAGGTTAAATGCTAAATTTATTAGTTACTAGACATGTGTAATGCTTATTACATCTATCCAATCACAATGATGCTACAATAAATATTATACGAATATAAAACTACCAGAAACGAGTGTCACAATGCAAAGTGTCGCCCCCGCCGCATCGCGCGGACACCGGACTAGTATATGTAAAACTGTAAAAGTGGTGTATTAAAATTTCATTTAACCAACCTTGAAAAAAAAGTTATTAGTTAAAGAATAAAAACCAACAGGGTTGGTGACCCAATGAGAAATGCAAAATCTTTAGGAACATCTAGGTTTGAAAGTCTTGAGTTCGAGTCATATACAGACAACATAATTAAAGAAATTCGTCCTAAAAAAGTAAATTTAAGAATAAAAAGAGTCAACAAAAAATCATCTACAATCAAAATTGGTGTTTTTGTAATATTTAATATACTCATTAGAGTAAAGTGCAATTTGCCACCATTTGGTTTGGTCCAGAATGCAATATGACACTTTACCTTCCAGTTTTTGCCAAATGAAACCCTTTGGTGGACATTCCATCACACCTTGCATCCTACCGTTAGTCAAACGTTGGTTTGACCGTTAAAAAACGAAGAAAAGGCTATTATACCCCTTGAATCACCATTTAATTTCAAAAGAATACTCTCTTCTACATCATCTCTACAACTCTCTCTCTCTGCAACTCTCTCTCCCTCACACACACACACACACTCAGACTTCACCGCCACCACCCACCATCTCTCCGGCCAACACCCACCCACCCTCTTTATGTAACTCGGTTGATAGTATTACTGCATAATTTCATTTTTGATTAAAGTTAAGGGTACGGAAAATTATAAGGTTTGGTCAAATGCTATGAATCTTTTTTTACATGTAAGAATAAAATAGGGTTTGCTGATGGTACTTGTTCTAGGTCTACCACTGATGATATTCTAGGTAGACAGTGGGATAGGTGTAACTCTATTGTTCTTACTTGGATTCTTAATTCAGTGCCTGAAAAGTTGTATCTTGGTCATGTTTATTCTAAACTTGCTTTCGATGTGTGAAAAGATTTAAAGGAAACTTATGATAAGGTAGATGGGTCTGTTGTGTTTAGTTTGTATCAGAAGGTTAATTCATTTAGTCAAAATGGCATGTCTATTTCTGAATATCATCATAAGTTGAATGTATGTGGAAGCAATTAGATCAGTTACTTGCCTTACCTGCTTGTACATGTGATGCATCTAAACAGTTTAATGATTTTAATCATCTTATTAAACTAATGTTGTTCTTAATGGGTCTTGATAGTACATACCAGTCTGTAAGAACTAATCTGTTAACTAGAGAAACCCTTCCTTCTGTGAAGGATGCTTTTTCAATTATTTATAGAGAAGAGTCACATCTTCATTCTAAAAAGTTTTTTCTGATAAAACACCTAGCAGTGCTGTTGGTTTTGCTATTAAAACCAATCAGATTGTTGAGTCAAAGAAAAAAGGTGTAAGAACTCCTAATCCTAATCTCAAATGTTCTCATTGTAATAAGACTGGTCATACTTTTGAGAAATGTTTTGAACTTGTTGTCTATCCTTCTTGAATGAAATCTAAGCCTAGTGGGAACAATGGTAACAGGGTTAGTAATAATGTTACTGCTGATAATACTGATACTACTTCTTCTGTGAGTTCATTGACCAATGATCAGATAGCTCAGTTGCTTAGTCTCTTGAATGATAAGTCGAAAGGTGATCCTCAGAGTAGTGGTTTTGCTAGTAGGTGTGCTAATTCAGTATGTTTGAATAGTTTTGTTGATAGGTTTTCTAATCCTATTCATGAGTTTAAACCTGTTTATTGTTTTTCCAATTTTGTTGATAATGGGAAAAAGGTAGGGTGGATAATTGATTCTGGGGCTAACCAACATATGGTAATGATTGATGATTGTCTTATTAATCAAATGGATGTCACTGATTATAATATTAAGGTTAAACACCCTAATGGCACTAGTGCCTTAGTGACCAAAATTGGTGATATTAAACTCAGTGACTAGGTCATTCTGTATGATGTGTTTGTTGTGCCTGATTATTGTGCCAATTTGATTTCTGTTCATAAACTTGCTAAAGATTGTAAGCTTACTGTTTCTTTTGATGAACATAACTGTTACATTCAGGATTCTCAAACAAAGAAAGTCCAGGTGACTAGTAATCAGTTTGATGGTCTCTATTTCTGTGGTAGTTCCTTTGTATCTAACAAGGTGTGTAATACTAGTGTTGATATTAATTTTTGGCATACTAGATTAGGTCATCTAGCTGAACCTGTCTTACATGTGTTAAAAGATCAATTAAATATTAAAACTGGTAATGTGTTAGAACCATGTGAAACTTGTCATAGGGCTAAGCAGCATATAGAAACTTTTCCTTTAAGTAGTCATAGAACTAAAATGTTAGGAGAGTTAATTCATTTGGATGTTTGGGGTCCTTACAAAGTTCAAAGTAGAGATGGGTTCAAATACTTTCTTACAGTTGTTGATGATTTTACTAGAGCAGTATGGGTATATCTCATGAAGTCAAAAGAATGAAGTTTTTTTTATCACATTAAAGGTTTATATAATATGTTAAAAACTCAGTTTAGCAAAACTACTAAAACTTTTAGAAGTGATAATGAGACTGAGTTCATAAATAAACAAATGACTGAGTTTTGTTATGAAAATGGAATTGTTCATCAAACTTCATGTGTCCATACCCTACAACAAAATGGGGTTGTTGAAAGGAAACATAGGCATTTGCTAAATGTTTCTAGGGCTTTACTTTTCAAGGAGGTTTTCCTCTTAAGTTCTGGTCTGAATGTATTCTAATTGCTACTTAGTTGACTAACAGGACTCCTTTATCTGTCTTAAATGGGAAGTCTCCTTATGATCTTGAGTTTGGTTTTGCTCCGGTTTTGAGTCAACTTAGGGTTGTGGGTTATCTTTGTTTCAGCACAGTGTTAAATAATACTAGTAAGTTTAACAGTCATGCTGAAAAATGTGTTTTGATTGGATACTCAAATGAAAAAGGGGTATAAACTTTGGAGTCTAGATCATAGGGTGATGTTTTATTCCAGGGATGTTAGGTTTTTTGAAACTGTGCTTCCCTTTAAGGATAAGAAACTGTTACCTGATTTGGATTCTACTGTTGAAGTTAATACCCTGAATTCTTTTGATGTATTTGATCAAAATAACAATCAAACTCCTAAGTTTGACTCTACTCCCAATGATGAGAACACTAATATCTCATCTGGATATGAGTCTTAGTAGCCCAATTCTGAACCAGATAGTGATTTAGGCATGGCTGAAGATCAGCAGCCAGGCACTTCTGATTCAGGTTTAGGCAGGGCTGAGAATGATACCAGAAATGAGGAAAATATAAATTCTGAGGGAGATAATCTAGAACAAACCAGTACAGTTCCTAGGAGATCTTCTAGGAATATTAAATTTCCTTCTAAACTTGATGATTTTGTTGTTGAAGGAAATGTTAAATATGGTCTTGAACATGTCATGAATTATGCTAATCTTTCTCCTGAAAACTTGTGGTTTGCATCCGTGCTTAATAAGAGTTTTGAGCCTAGGAATTTTAATGAGGCTATTAATGATAATAACTGGGTTGTTGCTATGAATAATGAATTAGAAGCTTTGCATAGAAATAGTACTTGGGAAATTGTTGACTTGCCTGCCAATAGAAAGGTTATAGGTTGTAGATGGATTTATAAAATCAAATACAAGTTAACGGGAGAAATTGATAGATATAAGGCTAGGCTTGTTGCAGAAGGGTACAACCAAAAAGAAGGTATTGACTTCTGTGATACCTTTTCTCCTATTGTTAAGATGGCCACTATTAGATGTGTTATATCTTTGGCTGTCCAGAATAATTGGGACATTTGTCAACTTGATGTTAACAATGCCTTTTTGTAAGGTGATCTTAATGAGGAAGTTTATATGCAACTTCCTGAAGGTTATTTTTTTGACTCCAGTGCTAAAGTTTGTAGACTTAAAAAGTCTTTGTATGGACTTAAACAAGCTCCTCGAATGTGGAATGAGAAGCTTGTTACTGTCTTAAATGAATTAAATTTTAATCAAAGTAAGTGTGATCATTCCATGTTTGTCAAAACAAGTACCATCGATTGTGTGATTTTACTTGTTTATGTGGATGATATTATCATTACTGGAGATTGGTTAGATGAAATTAAAAATATTAAGAATTTCTTAAAAACCAAGTTTTTAATAAAAGAATTGGGCCAGTTGAAGTATTTTTTGGGTATTGAGGTCCTTAGAACTTCTAAGGGTCTGTGTTTATCTCAAAGAAAATATTGTCTTGATTTATTTGCCGAGTATGGTTTGACTGGGTGTAAACCTGTTAACAGTCCCATTGAGGCTAATCATGTGCATGGTTGTAAAAATCCCGACTAGGTGCCGATTAATCCCCGATTAATCAAATTAATCCCGATTAATTCCCATAAATTCCGATTAATCCCCGATTAATCCTGATTAATCGCTAGTCCCCACCCCGCCGCCCGACTAGCGACTACTACAAACTGATCATGTGTTAACTCATTTGTGTGAAACATATAACATTCCTTTAAGTGATATTACTGTTTATAAAAAAACTTGTAGGAAAGTTGATCTATTTGTCTCACACTCGTCCTGATATTGCTTATGTTGTTCATTACTTTAGTCAATATATGCATAAGCCTTTAAGTGCACATTTTAAGATTGCTTTAAGGGTTTTAAGGTATTTTAAAGGCTCTCCTGGAAAAGGAGTGTTATTTAAAAAAAAGTGACAGTTTTTGAGTTAAAAGGTTTTGCTGATTCGGACTGGGGAAAGTGTTTAGAGTTAAGAAAGTTTATTACTGGTTATTGGATTTTTGTGGGCTCTTGTTTAGTTTGATGGAAAAGCAAAAAGCAGTCCACCATATCTCGGTCAAAGGCAGAATACCGATTAATGTGTGCTGCTACATTAATCCTATCTTCCATGACAGGACTAAACACTTTGAGATAGATTTATTTTTCTTAAGGGAAAAGGTCTCTAAAGGTGTAATTAAAATTAAAGGGGTTTCTTCATCAGATCAAGCTGCTGATGTCTTCGCTAAAGGTTTGTTGGTTAACTCTCATGGAAAGGCTTGTAATGTGCTTAAACTTTATGATGAGTTCAAATATTGAATTGTGAGGGGGGTGTTAAAATAACAATTCAATATTGTTTTATTTTCTCCATTTTAGTTTTTTATATTTCTTATATTTGTTTTTTATTTTGTTTCATGTGTGCATTTGGAGTTGGGCTCAAGAGCTTTTGCACGTGGGCTTAGAAGTGTTGCGGGCTTTTAGCTGAAAAGCGTTTGTGGGCCTGTTGCTTAGAAGTTGAGAAGTCTGGTGGTCCGAGTCTATATATAGAGAGTTGAGAGATGTCATTCATCATTCTCTCTCTCTGATCTATTATTGCTCTGCTCTTTCTCTCTCTTCAAACACTCCCAAATTAGGGTTTCTTATTGTGAGATTTTGTGTTGTCGTGATCATTCTGATAATCTAATAGAGTAGATCATCACGTTGATGATCTGCATAGGTTGAGAGTTTCTGTTTTGGTGTAAACCTTGAAGTTTCTAAGTCGGTAATCCGTGTCGACTGATTCTTGACTTGTTCGGTAAATCTGTCCTGACTGGTGTGTTAATAAGGTTTATTGTTCTTGATACTTTGTTTGTGACATCATGTTAGTAATATATGATGCAAGATATACTCGAATCGACAACCATATTGCAATTTTCTAATTTTATGCTGTTCACTTTGTTTTTTTTTCTTTTCCTCTTAATTTGTCTAATGCTTTAGCAATTTAGTATATTTTCATGCATATTTTTACCTATGGTTCTTACGTAGGAGTCAAGACACATATGGTACGTTATAATTCGACGCTATAGACTTGAAAATTTTACATTCTAACTCATTCTTTAAATTACTTAATAAATGCTTTAAACCCAATGGTTTATTTAGTATTATAATTAACTTTAAAATATTTTGTTTTTCTTTTATAATTTTTAAAGTATAATGTTTTATAAAATTCGAAATACATCGTTGTGACACGCCTATTTTTTTCTACATTCCGATATAAGCATTATTCGAAACTGAGGCACGTAAATACTCACAAGATTCACGAGCTACATAGTAAAGACATAATTTAACAAATATACACCAACTTTTTATGTTTCAATGTAAATTTTGTTAAAAACAGTCATGTTAACGTCGCAAGCTTCACCAACTACATATTCAACATTTGGCAAACAAAAAAATATATATTTCTAATTCACAACTTATTACCAAAGACATGTTCTTCAGTTAGTTTAGATACCGATAAAGACCCTACAAAGAAACTAAGAAATCTATAACATAAGCTTAACTTTTATTTTCACAACAACGTAATGCTGTAGCTTGGAAGTTTATGTTGTGCTTGTACAACTTTTATACGATTAGATCTCGTACTATTGTAAAAGGTATTATATATTTTGTGTGTACAAAAAGTGGAATTCCGCTAGTGCATAATTATATTTTAACGTCTTATTTAAATCTTTGGGGATCCTTTTTGGATTAAAAAAATTCACAAATCGACATCAAAAAAAGAAAAATGAACGGATCAAAATAGGCACTTGGATTTTGGGAATTAATCAAAGGACCTACTAATTGACCATAGGGGAACCATATGGCTTGATAGATAAGAGTCCAATTCAATCTCCTTATCAAATAATCAATATGCAACTCACATAGAGGTCATTAAATTCCCCGCCTCTTAATCTGGCACACATTAATCCACCACCACACATCGTAGTGTTTTAGACTTGTTCGTAGGTTACAAGATTTTATGTTAGTTGTGCTTGTGGATTGAATAGGTGAATCCTAACACGATATATTAATTTGTGTACAAACACCATCCCAAACAGATATGTATGGTTGTAAATGAACCGAATGTTCAACGAACAGTTCGTAAACCGTTCGGCGGAAAGTTCGTGGGAATATCTTAACGAACGAACACGAACATGAACAAAAAATTTTGTTGGGTTAGCTTAGTGAACGAACACGAACAAAGATCTCATTCATTCGTCTGCGTTGTTGAACATTCGGTAATATGTTCGATTACGTCTGTTCGTGTTGGTTTGATTATCTAAACAACATAAAACATAAAACATAAAAAACTAATGAATAATAAATCTTTTATCTAAACATAATAAAAAAATGAAACCATGTTTTTTTCTAAGTTAACTAAAATTTGGACATTCAAGACATTTTTTGGGATAATTATGTCTAATTAGTTAAACTTTGAATAGTTATGTCTAAGTTAGTTAAACTTGATTCATCGTTTGGTGGCTGTAGTAGACTTCTTGTGTTTTAATTTATTATTTGATGGTTGTATGTAACTATTTATGTCCAATGTTTAATGTTAACAATGTTTTTGTTTTTTTTTTTTATTTTCAAGTTAAATGTTCATTTACGTTTTTTTATGTTTTTGTGTTCGAGATTAGTGTTCATGAACTGTTCGCGAATAACTAATTTCCTTTACGAACGAACACGAACATGGACTTGTTCGTGTTCGTTAGGTTCGATTCCGTATACATACATATCTTGTATCGGGTTGACTCATTTAATATTTATTTGCAGGTATGTGTAAATATATAGCGACTGATAAAATCTGGTGAGTTATTAACAATTCATTTAACTAAGAGCATTTTCATTTGGAGCCTCTATATATGAACATTCTATACAATATAGAGGGAAAAGTAGAGAAAACAAAAAAAAAACACTACATTTGAATCTCTAAAATAGAGAAAAATTTATAGAGACCAAAGATACACCTTTATGTTTAGAGGGTTGTATTCAACTCTCTGTACTATTAATGTGAGTGTGTAGGTTAGAAAAATTATAATATAAGTGTTGTGAGTAAGATAGAGATAGACATAGACGATTGGATATAAGAGGTTTTATAAAAATTAACAAAATTTAAAAAAAATATATACTTTTTATAATTAACATATATAGATAAAGATGGATGCTCCAATATAAATGCTCTAATATCTGCAACTGAGATCTTTCATTATTCACAAACTGAAGTTTATATGTTTAGTTTTAGATTATAGCAATTGGATTGGATGGAAAGGATTGAAATAGAATGGATTAATAAAAGTATAAAACTAAAAATTATTTTTGACAACGTTTTTAATCCCTCTAAAATCCGATTATGAAACTTTTAGGCTAAAGAGTATGGGCGTCATGGTTGGGACATGATTCGTCACATAGGAACATGAATTGAAGGCTACACCACCCCTTGCATGATCCACCATGGTTTGCATGGATTAAACCATGACAACTATGGTCCTCCTTTTCATTTTTCAAGAAATCTTTTCCTTTTTCTTTAGACAAAGATAAATTTAAATAAATAAGTGGATAGTGGTTTGGGTCATGATCACACCCTTAAGGTATTTGTTTTGGACGGTAGATTAGAGGTGAGTGAAATGACATTAACGTGGAGGGTCATGGTCTCATGAGGGTCATAACCACACCCTATAGCCTTATGAAATCCTTAAACTTAAATGGGTTAGCATGTTAATACGTTTATTAAACAAGACGTATTTAGGTTATTTGTCGTGTCAGGAATTGACGCTCCTTTTTAATGACGGTAAATGAGATAAATTTATTATAAAATAAATTTGTCTTTGAAAACAGTAAACACACTCTCGTTATATATGAATTAAGTGTATATTAACTATCAAATTCTACTCCACTCACAAAATCACTATTCCTCTTATTTTGTTTTTAGTCTTATTAATAATAATAATAATAATAATAATTTGTCTTTGAAAACAGTAAACACAGTCTCGTTATATATGAATTAAGTGTATACTAACTATCAAATTCTACTCCACTCACAAAATCACTATTCCTCTTATTTTGTTTTTAGTCTTATTAATATTAATAATAATAATAATAATAATAATAATAATAATAATAATAATATTAATTTTTCAACCTTCTATAGTCGACCCTTATAGTTATAGTGTTCATTATTTTTTTCTTTTAATTTTAATACTTTTCAACCTTTACAAGCTTGTCACAAAGAAGTTTTCATTTTTAAACCTTATGATTTTTAACTTTTAAAAAGTTGTCACCAATACAATTTTTTTTATGATTAAACGGCTCCGTCGCAACGTTTGGGTTCTAAGTCGACTTAGTTATTTTTTTATATGTTACACTTCGGTCTATTTTTTGTAAGTTAACACCCCCTAACGTGCGTGTAACGCTTCGCTTTTCTGTACTTTTCTTATTTAGAAAGTTGTATTCGTAATTCTATTTTTAGAAAGATTGTATTCGTATGCTATTTCCAACCCTTGTAAGCTCAAGACTTTGACCAAATGGAAATACCTTTTTATACATACATATGTTATACATATACTTATTAGCTGTGCGATACATCATCAAATTACATGCTTATGTTGGAAACCGATACTTATAAATGCTCAATACTATCATACATGCATACAATATACTCATACTATGCTTACACACGTTACACATACTAAGAATACACTAAAGCAAAATCCCATAACCCAAAATCCAGCCCAAAGGCCGAAACTGCATGAAGGTGACCCTCGTGGCCACCTTCGCCTTCCAAACACACACAAGGAAGGTGTACGAAAGTGCCACCTTCACGGGATGGAGCTGGTGACGGGATTCAATGGCAAACTAAACCCTAATCTCACCATATATATATTGTCTTCCACACCTCTTAAACACTTTCCACACACTTAATCTTCTCTCAAATCTCTATTTCTCCCAAGAATCTCTAAGTTAGTTTTGACTCACTTTTCTTCACCATTTTGCTTCATTTCTTCTTTCAAACTACTTGTATAACCACTAGCAAGGTTTTCACATGTTTGTCATGGAAAACTAAGGTGGAACCTCACCACATTTGAGGTTCAAAGTAGTCATAAAATGCTGTATTGTTTTACCTTTTTGTTTCATGTATATAATGCTTAAAACTTAATGAAAACTTACACCAACATTTCTCCCAACTAAACCCATAGTTGTGGGTTTGTGTTTTAGTTGTTTCCTCAAGAAATGAGGCTTAAAATCTCCTTAACTTTTGCCCTAAAAGTCCCGAGTTACTTAAACAGTGTTGGAACTGTCAAAGCTTTCAACATTCAATGTTGAAAGACATGTGTTTTGGTGAAGGTATGAACCATGGAAGCTTTGTCTCTCCAACCTTGTTCCACTACCTCACTTGTTTAAACTTAATCTTAGATTCATACACTAAATCACAAAGCAATTTCCAGCAAAGGGACAAGGCTACATCACGTCCTCAAACATTCTCCATGTTTGGAATGCACGCATCTAGCTTGCTCACTTGGTTGTTTTAAGATTTAGTAGATTATGTAATTTCATTTGTAGTTCATATTCATGAACAGCCTAAATCATCAACTAAGTTGATGATTTTGTGCTTGGTGAATCATATAATGAGGTTAAATGGATGGAATTCATCCTACCTCCTTGCATGACCATTCTCATGGTACTTTACTTTACATTCGTGTATGTTAACTTTTAAAATCTAAATCCAATCCATTAATCAAATCCATAACTCACACACCCCCGTTTCCCTTTAGGGTAACTTCGATGTTCCAAACTCAAGAATTCATCCAACTCACTTATGTGGAATCTCTACGCAAAACGTGAGTATACATGACCCCTTTTTTTCGTTTTCACACTTTTGGGTTCAATATATATACCATATTAAAACTCACACAATCACACTTATGCTAATACTTTATTCATCCAAATGAATCCGTTAATACATGCTTTATACATTTATACTTTAGGAGCCATTCTTTCATGGATATTAGAAGCCATTCTTACATTATACTTTGTCACTTACTTCGTACGAGCCCACCTTAACATGTGCTATAGGAGTAGCAAACCACCCTTGTTGGCGGGTTAAGTAATCATACAAACGGTCTTGTCATTGCGATGACAAGATTACGCTAGTGGAATCTTTGGGTTGACACGTATGCGATGCATGCTAGTTCATGATATGTTATGCCTTAGTATACAGTTTTGCCATGTGGATCATTAAATTCTTATACATATGCTAGTACACTAAACTTGTATGCTCACCAATGGTTTTGTGTTGACATCTTACTTTAATATATGTTGCAGGAGCTTGATGTTGATGCGTTTAAAAGAAATCTAGTAGGATGGACTAGAAACACACTTAGTTTACATTCATTTTTTGTTGTTAATTTGTTATGTTCTAAATGTTATATTTTCCTTTTGAAACGATGTATTACCTTTAGCATGAAATGAAAGAATCGCTTTTTTAAATACTTGTCACAATTAGCCGTTATGAAGTCTTTTGCAATCTCGTTTTTGTCTCACTCCGATGTTGCGTATGCCCTACCTTGGGCCGAGTTGAAAATACTCATGAGCGATGAGTTTTGCCATCCTCATGAACTGCAATAACTCGAGGATGAGTTTTGGAACATCAAACAAGTTGAGGGTGACAACGACACTCATAGTTAGGTTCAAGCAACTTAGTACCTTATGCCCTGTCGAAGTTAGTGTGACACCTGTGTTTGTAATCATTGTGAACAGTTTAATTATCAATAAAACAATGTTGGTTGATCCCAATGTTTGTTTGGTTATGTTTTACATTTTTCATGTTTTGACTTTTGTTCAATTTCAACCTTTACATCACTTTCTGGAGAGTTATACGCAAACTGGTGCGTAAACGTAATCAGTTTAACGCGACAAATACTCTAGAACATCAACATATACTTAACATACCTTAAATAACCTTTACATAACTTAGAAATAAGTTTTGAAGGCTTTGGAATGGCAAAAACAAGTTTAATCGCTCACAGGGACTAAATTCGACAAACTGCGAAAGTATGATGATTCGTACTGGAACAGACACTCCGGAACAAGACCATAAGTTAAAAATACCATAAATATCCTTTACATAGCTTAGAAATAGGCTTTGATGAGTTCGGTGTGCTAAAATAAACTTTTGGGTCATTCAGGGACTAAAAGCGTCAAAAAGTGCACAAGTTTGCATTTTCGCGCATAACTTACGTTCTGAATACATCCGGACATCCAAAAATCTATGTAAGCACTAAAATATTTTATTTTAGTGTTTGGCATGAGAAAAATCCATTCGTCGCGTCATTTGGATCGTTTTTCGCGCTTATGCGCATTCTGTCGTAATTACGCGAACATCGCGATCGTACGACCAAACGAACCAACATCCGACATATTTTTGAGCATGTTTCATGTCCACAATGTTTAGGCATCATTTTAGGGCCTTAACGTTGGCTTAACGGGCCTTAAACGTGTCGGAAATGGCATTAATGCATAACAGGGACCAAAACTGTCATTTTTGAAAGTTTGCTTCTGATCAGAAGACCCAGGCGACCCGCGTAAGCCCTGGGGTGTCCCTTACACGGCCCGTGTCAGGCTCCCAGATCAGTAAAACATGTTTAAACAGCTGTTATGCACTCATCTCCTCACCCACACTTGTCATTTCCTGATCATGGGGGGCCAATTTGGGTACCAAGGTGTTGCAACAAATGTAGGGATGAGATTGAAGCACGTTATTCGATAAACGATCTTAACGGTTCCAACATTCCTATAAATACCCAACCCTTTTACTTGCAAAACCCACTTGAATTCTTGAGAGTTCTCTAAGTTGAAGTGAGACCACTTCATACCTGAGAATACTTGAGAAATTAAAGCTTTCGGGGACCCTTTGTAAGTGTTCTTTCATTCTTTTTATTCTTTTAGCGTTAAAGTCAAACTTTGTTTGACTTTCTGCATTGACCAGTTTATGGTCAATGCGAAGTTCGTTTGAACTTCATAACGTGAGCGTAATCACGATGGTTATAGTCCCTAGTGACTATACCTACTGATTACCACGTTATCTAGGCTCAGTGACGAGTCGTAGTTTCGGCCAAAATGCGCATTCTTACGTATTTTGTAACCAAACTACTCTTAGGTATCAAAACCGTTTGTTTTGATACCAAACCTGTTTTCTGAACTTAGTTAAGCATGTTTTAACATGCTTAGCTCGCCACTTTTAGTTTAGTGCTTATATAGGGTCGTAAGGTAAGCGATCTAAACAATCGCTTATACTTTCGAACCCGACCCATTTGGTCGATCATTAGGATCCTATCAAACACATTAGGTGACCATAGTTGTATAAGGAATAACCTTTCGAGGTTATACCTTATGGTCACATCGTTTGAGTAGTTGTATGATAGGTAGTATATATGCCTTAGGTAAATTACCAAAATGCCCTTTGAATGCCAAAATTCATTCTAAGCATATGTAACATAACTTTTGGTATCTAAACTGATTTGGTAACAATATTAGACATGTTAAGGCATATTTTACTTATCATAGGACTAGTTAGGCTTTCCGAACGCGTTTTACGCGAACGACGCGTTAAAGTAGCATAAGCTACCTAAACGGGTCGTAAGCACTTAGGTTAGATTTCATTTTAGTATGTGGGCTTTGTTAAACCACATTACATGAGTTCCCATACTCATTTGGTTTACGAGCCCTCATTCTATCCGATCTTCCGATTTTAGGTCCGATATTATTAATGTAGTTACCCATATTAGGTGCCGTTTGATTCCGTGATCTTCTAGCATTGCTTGGTGGTTATCCTAGGACTATTGAGCAATCTCAAGTGAGTACATAGACCCCTCTTTTACTGTTTTCCAAACATTTTGGGGTGAAACACATGTGCCTACTTGTTACTTTCGTGCCTTTCATGTTTTCATATCATATGCTTATTATGTTCATTAGTATACATGATTTCATTGTGTTTCTGCTATGTATGTCCATTTAGTGCATACTTAGTACATTGTTTTACATTACATTTCACGCTATGTATGTTCATTTGATTACATACTTAGTGCATTGTTTTCACATGCTTACATTTTGGTATGACATTTGGTTTGTTTAAATGGGACAAAAATACATTCATTAACATTAGCTACGCCATTCGTTAGTAGGTAGTGGTACCATAGGAATTGACAACTCCCGTTCCTAACATCCTAGGTATGTTTGGATGGAAGGAATGACCGAATTCGATAAACATAATACAGATAAACCTTTAATTTGTTTAAAGGTCTATCACCACAGTCACAAGGCTTGAATGTATGCATTATAACAATACCGCATAGATGTTTGTATCAGTATAGCATGCATTTGTTCCACAAAACATAACTTTGATTTAAACTATGTTTTATTCGATACCCTGTTTTTGTGCATTTTACCTATGGTTTAGTTGATGTATTTCACTTGCCATACATGATATTTATGGATACACAATTCATGATTTACATTAAACATAAACATTTTAACATTGATATACACATTTAGTGATTTACATTAGACATAGACATTTTGATATGGTTTACACAATAACACTCGATAATTGATTTATACATGAACAATTTACAATGGTGGTTGGTTTGGGTAAGTGATTTGAGTAACGAGGCGTGTGTAATATGTTACAAGCATGGTGGATACGCCGCTGGTACTTCCTATATATAAGTGCTTGTATGATATTACATGTCGTAGCGTTACTTAAATCATTTCAATATTTGACATATTACATTTTACATAAACAACTTATTTTTCACAAGACATTGTCTTACAAAACAGTTTATTTTATCCAACTCATTTTACTCGGTTATTTTATTAACCATACACCATTCTTTTATATAGTCTGATTTCTTATTGAGTTTTCATACGAGTTATAAAAGAAAACACTTAACAAGATTCATGACTAATTTTTATTAAACCTATCTTTTAAAACCCAAGTCGTGAATCCTATTTTCACTAAACCTATGTATCTCACAGGCATTTTTATGCTGACGTACCTATTTTCACATGTATTTTCAGGAGCTGTCGCTTAGGATGATGATCGTGACATTAGGGCGGACCTGTGCCTTAGAGACATAAAACGAAGATAGACTTAGTTTAATTATGTTATGTACTCCTTGTTTCATGTTTAAAGACAATGTAACTCTCTTGTTGATAAATAAAACGTAACTTTAATTTCCATGGTTGTGAAACAATAATTCTGTTACAACACTCCCCGACGTTTCCGCCACATGTTTCTCGTTTTACGTGGTCGGGGTGTGACAGAAGAGTTGGTATCAGAGCCAATTGTTATATGGAATTAGGTTATTAGTAATGCTTTGACCTAGACTATAACTTTCTAGGACCCCAACGCAAGTTGTCTTGTGTTTAGATTTTAAAACATGCACTTCACCTATCCTTAGGTGATAACCACAACGAGAACATCAAGTTCGAATCCGCCTTGAAAACTAATCATCTGATCTAGGATGATTGATTACAAGGTTTTGAACCCTCTGTTATAAGGTTTTGAACCCCTTTTTGAATTTTCAAAACCTCGTCAAAGTTTTGGGTCCTAAATAGTGTGAACACGTGCAAACTGGAAGGGTGAATGCTTGTACCCTGGGTTTTCTGTCTAAGGCTAGAGTGTTCGTACAAATCCACATAATCGGACCAGTCACTCTTACCTGGGAACTCTTGGGGTGAGTGTTCACTTATAGGCGAGCATGTCTTTGCGATACATTATTTTTGACCCATTTACTTTGATTAGTCACTGTGTGTCGTTTGCTTGCTTTGTGATGCGGACGAATGACCACCATCTTTGCTCTTGTTGATTTTTGGTATCATCTCATTCTTTTCACCCAATCATCTCACTCGTTTCCTTTCATGTTTCCTCTTTTAGAATGCCTCCTCGACGCGAGAATCAGATAGCTAATGCCGAACTGGCAGAAATTATCGCACAGCAAATGGCTGCTGCGTTCCCAAATCTTATTGCTCAATGGAACCAAGCCAACAACAACAATCATGCTCCATGCAATTTCAAAGAGTTTTAACTCGGCTAAACCACTCAAGTTTAGTGGTTCTGAGGGAGCAACTGGGCTTCTTCAATGGTTCGAGAGCATTGAGAATACTTTCCTTTATGTTCAGTGTCCTGAAAATCGCAAGGTTGAGTTTTCTTCGAGTGTGTTTCAGAAGAGGGCTCTTACGTGGTGGAACGGGGTTATGAGAGACCGGGGTGCAGAAGTTTCTCTAGCACAAACTTGGGCCGAACTTAGGGCCCTTATGATGAGGGAGTTTTGTCCTCGTCATGAACTGCGAGCTTTGGAGAGAGAGTTTGATGACTTGAAACAAGACAGTGGCGAGCACAGGGCGTATACTGATAGGTATGAAGAACTAAGTTTGCTATGCCCAACAATGGTCACCCCACTCGACAAGGCTATCGAAAGGTACATCGATGGTCTACCTGACTCAGTACAAGACATCATTACTGGTAGTAACCCTACCACACTCCGTCAGGCGATCGAGTTAGCAGCGACATTGACTGAGTCGCAGGTTTGAAAGGGAAAGCTGCATAAAAAGGGTGACAATGGTAAGAAGCAGGCGTCTGACAAAGAGGATGACAAGAAGGGTAAGGAATCTGGTTCTTCGAAAGGGTCAAGGAAGCGTAAGGCTTCCCAAAATTTTGCTGTCACTGCCCAAGTTAACCAGGCAGCTCCCTCCCAACCAACCCGCACAGCCTCCAGAGAAGAAGCATTATGCAGGGAATGCACCTTTGTGCAATAGATGCAACAGTCACCATCAGCCGCAACTTCCGTGCCGTTTCTGTACTAACTGTGGGAAGTCAGGTCATCTTGCTGATGTTTGTCGTTTTGCTCAGAATCAGGCAGCTCAGAACCCGGCTCAACGAGTTGCTCAGCCTCCTGCTCAGCAACAAGGTCAAGCTGCACGACCACACTACCCGCCAGGTTCTTGTTACAACTGTGGGGATCTGACCCACTACCGTAATCAGTGTCCAAGATTGGTGAATGCTAATCCAAATCAGAATCAGGCTCAGGCTCGAGGGCGAGTCTTCAACATGAATGCACAAGAGGCACAAGCAGACAATGAAGTGGTGAACGGTACGTTCTTTATTAATAATCAGCCTGCATCAGTTCTTTTTTATTCGGGTGCCGATAAGAGTTTTGTGTCATTATCTTTTGAGCCATTGCTTCGCATGTCTAGAACTAAACTAGGAAAACCCTTGACAGTAGAGGTTGCTAGTGGTGAACCCATTGTTCTTGATTCTATTCTTCGCAACTGCCAGTTGAACCTTAACGACCATCTTTTTCCTATTGACCTCACGCCTATGCAACTTGGCAGCTTCGACGTTATTGTGGGTATGGATTGGTTAGCCAAGCATCGCGCAGAGGTAGTTTGTTTTGAGAAGATTGTTCGTGTGCCGCTTTCGACAGGCGAGATCCTACAGGTTCGTGGTGAGAAACCTGCTGGTGGTCTCAAACTCATGTCTTGTTTTAAAGCTCGGAAGTATCTGCGAAAGAACTATGTGGCCTTTTTGGCACATGTTGTAGCAGATAAGGGCAAGGGTAAGTCTATTCAAGATATCCCTGTTGTTCGGGATTATCCTGATGTGTTTCCTGAAGAGTTACCTGGTCTACCCCCAGCACGCCAAGTCGAGTTCCGTATTGATCTCGTACCTGGTGCAAATCCCATTGTCAGATCTCCATATCGTCTTGCACCGTCTGAGATGCAAGAGTTGTCTACGCAGCTTCAGGAGCTCTCTAACAAAGGTTTTATCCGTCCTAGCTTTTCACCTTGGGGTGCTCCCGTTCTTTTTGTCAAGAAGAAGGATGGATCTTTTAGGATGTGTATCGATTATCGTGAGCTTAACAAGCTTACCATCAAGAATCGATATCCCCTACCTCGCATCGATGATCTCTTTGATCAGTTACAGGGCGCTTCTTATTTTTCAAAGATTGATCTGCGATCTGGATATCATCAACTTCATGTGCATGAAGAAGATATTCCCAAGACAGCGTTCCGCACTCGTTATGGGCATTATAAGTTCACAGTCATGCCATTCGGTTTGACTAATGCTCCTGCTGTTTTCATGGACTTAATGAATAGGGTCTGCAAGCCTTATTTGGATCAGTTCGTCATTGTTTTTATTGACGACATCTTGATTTATTCTAAGACACGAGCTGATCTTGAGCAACATCTTCGTCTTACTCTGGAACTCCTAAAGAAAGAGCAACTTTTCGCCAAATTCTCCAAATGCGAATTTTGGCTTAAAGAAGTTCAATTTTTGGGGCATATTGTCAACGAACGAGGTATTCATGTAGATCCCTCCAAGATCAGTGCGATTAAGGATTGGGATACGCCTACTACTCCTACCGAGGTTCGTTCTTTTCTTGGTCTGGCGGGTTATTACCGCCGCTTCATTGAAAATTTCTCGAAGATTGCAGTTCCTCTAACTGCTCTAACTCAAAAGAACAAACCCTTTGATTGGGGATTCAAGCAAGAGGAAGCGTTTCTGACTTTGAAACAAAAACTTTGCGACGCGCCTGTTCTGACTTTGCCTGAGGGCAATGATGATTTCGTCGTTTATTGCGATGCATCTAAATTGGGTCTTGGCTGTGTTCTGATGCAAAGAAACAAAGTCATAGCATATGCATCGAGGCAGTTGAAGATACATGAAAAAAACTACACCACTCATGATCTTGAGTTAGGTGCAGTTGTCTTCGCTCTTAAGATCTGGAGACACTATTTGTACGATACAAAATGTGTGGTTTTCACAGACCACAAAAGTCTTCAGCATATCTTCAATCAGAAAGAACTCAACATGAGGCAACGACGTTGGGTTGAGCTTCTAAACGACTATGACTGCGAAATTCGCTACCATCCTGGTAAGGCGAATGTCGTAGCCGATGCATTGAGTCGTAAGGAACGTATTAAGCTTCATTGTGTTCGTGTTCAATCTGATATTCAAGCTCGATCCAATATCCAAGCCCACATTTCTCAGGCTCAACACACTTGTGTTTCACAAGGTTTAATGGATAAGGAATTTCCCTATCACATAACACCTGATCTTGAACTGAAGGACAATGGATCGTATTACTTCATGGACCATTTGTGGGTCCCAAGCCAAGATAATCTTCGTACCTTGCTTATGGATGAAGCCCATAAGTCTCGTTATTCTATTCATCCTGGCTCAGATAAGATGTATAAGGATCTTCGTATTCAGTATTGGTGGCCTGGTATGAAGAAAGACATTGCCTTATATGTATCAAAATGCCTTACTTGTCTTAAGGTTAAGGCTGAACATCAACGTCCTTCTGGTTTATTGGTGCAACCAGAGATCCCAGTTTGGAAATGGGAAAACATTACTATGGATCTCATTACTAAACTTCCGCGCACAAAGAAAGGTCATGATGCCATCTGGGTAGTTGTTGATCGTCTTACTAAGTCAGCGCATTTCTTGCCAATCCGTGAGGATTTTTCTGCTGACAAACTTGCTAAAATCTATGTGGATGAAATTGTAGCTCGACATGGTGTTCCTTTGAACATCATTTCTGACAGAGATGCTCGCTTCACTTCCCATTTTTGGAGAACCATGCAATCTGCTATGGGGACCCAACTTAATCTGAGCACAGCTTATCATCCGCAAACGGATGGTCAATCTGAAAGAACAATCCAGACTCTGGAGGATATGCTTAGAGCTTGTGTGATCGATTTTAGTGGTAGTTGGGATTCACATCTTCCGTTGATTGAATTCTCCTACAACAACAGTTATCACTCCAGCATCAACATGGCTCCTTTCGAGGCTCTCTATGGTCGAAAATGTCGTTCACCAGTCTGCTAGAATGAGATCGGTGAGGCTCAGCTTACTGGACCTGTCCTCATTTTAGAGACAACTGATAAGGTTAAGAAAGTTCGTGATAACCTTCAGACAGCTAGAAGCCGTCAAAAGAGTTACGCGGACCAAGGATGCAAGCCCATGGAATTTCAAGTCGGTGATCGAGTATTACTTAAGGTCTCACCTTGGAAAGGTATGATCAGATTTGGAAAGAAAGGAAAACTTGCACCTAGATACGTTGGACCATTCAAGATCATCGAAAGAATCGGTAAGGTAGCCTACAGACTTGAGTTACCTCTTGAACTTGGAAATGTTCATCCAACCTTTCACGTGTCCAATCTCAAGAAGTTTTTAGCTGGTGAGAACCTCCACATACCACTTGACGAAATTCGTGTTGATAAAACACTGAAATTTGTTGAGAAGCCAGTGGAAATCATGGAACGTGAAGTCAAGTGGCTCAAATGCAAGCGCATTCCTTTGGTCAAAGTTCGCTGGGAATCTAAACGTGGACCTGAGTTTACTTGGGAACGTGAAGATCAAATGAGGGCGAAGTATCCGCATCTATTCTCACGAGTTTCCTCTAAATAAATTTCGGGATGAAATTTCCACAAGTAGGGGAGACTGTGACACCTGTGTTTGTAATCATTGTGAATAGTTAAATTATCAATAAAACAATGTTATTTGATCCCAATGTTTGTTTGGTTATGTTTTACATTTTTCATGTTTTGACTTTTGTTCAATTTCAACCTTTACATCCCTTTCTGGAGAATTATACGCAAACTGGTGCGTAAACATAATCAGTTTAACACGAAAAATACTTCGGAACATCAACATATACTTAACATACCTTAAATAACCTTTACATAACTTAGAAATAAGTTTTGAAGGCTTTGGTATGGCAAAAACAAGTTTAATCGCTCACAGGGACTAAATTCGACAAACTGCGAAAGTATGATGATTCGTACTGGAACAGACACTCCAGAACATGACCATAAGTTAAACATACCATAAATATCCTTTACATATCTTAGAAATAGGCTTTGAGGAGTTCGGTGTGCTAAAATAAACTTTTGGGTCATTCAGGGACTAAAAGCGTCAAAAAGTGCACAAGTTTGCATTTTCGCGCATAACTTACGTTCTGAATACATCCGGACATCCAAAAATTTATGTAAGCAATAAAATATTTTATTTTAGTGTTTGGAATGAGAAAAATCCATTCGTCTCGTCATTTGGATCGTTTTTCGCGCTTATGCGCATTCCGTCGTAATTACGCGAACATCGCGATCGTACGACCAAACGAACCAAAATCTGACATATTTTTGAGCATGTTTCATGTCCATAATGTTTAGGCATCATTTTAGGGCCTTAACGTTGGCTTAACGGGCCTTAAACGTGTCGGAAATGGCATTAATGCATAACAGGGACCAAAACTGTCATTTTTGAAAGTTTGCTTCTGATCAGAAGACCCAGGCGGCCCGCGTAAGCTCTGGGGTGTCCCTTACGCGGCTCGTGTCAGGCTCCCAGATCAGTAAAACATGTTTAAACAGCTGTTAACAACTGTTATGCACTCATATCCTCACCCACACTTGTCATTTCCTGATCATGGGGGGCCAATTTGGGTACCAAGGTGTTGCAACAAATGTAGGGATGAGATTGAAGCACGTTATTCGATAAACGATATTAACGGTTCCAACATTCCTATAAATACCCAACCCTTTCACTTGCAAAACCCACTTGAATTCTTGAGAGTTCTCTAAGTTGAAGTGAGACCACTTCATACCTGAGAATACTTGAGAAATCAAAGCTTTCGGGGACCCTTTGTAAGTGTTCTTTCATTCTTTTTATTCTTTTAGCGTTAAAGTCAAACTTTGTTTGACTTTCTGCATTGACCAGTTTATGGTCAATGCGAATTTCGTTTGAACTTCATAACGTGAGCGTAATCACGATGGTTATAGTCCCTAGTGACTATACCTACTGATTACCACGTTATCTAGGCTCAGTGACGAGTCGTAGTTTCGACCAAAATGCGCATTCTTGCGTATTTTGTAACCAAACTACTCTTAGGTATCAAAACCGTTTGTTTTGATACCAAACCTGTTTTCTAAACTTAGTTAAGCATGTTTTAACATGCTTAGCTTGTCACTTTTAGTTTAGTGCTTATATAGGGTCGTAAGGTAAGCGATCTAAACAATCGCTTATACTTTCGAACCCGACCTATTTGGTCGATCATTAGGATCCGATCAAACACATTAGGTGACCATAGTTGTATAGGGAATAACCTTTCGAGGTTATACCTTATGGTCACATCGTTTGAGTAGTTGTATGATAGGTAGTATATATGCCTTAGGTAAATTACCAAAATGCCCTTTGAACGCCAAAATTCATTCTAAGCATATGTAACATAACTTTTGGTATCTAAACTGATTTGGTAACAATATTAGACATGTTAAGGCATATTTTACTTATCATAGGACTAGTTAGGCTTTCCGAACGCGTTTTACGCGAACGACGCGTTAAAGTAGCATAAGCTACCTAAACGGGTCGTAATGGGTCGTAAGCACTTAGGTTAGATTTCATTTTAGTATGTGGGCTTTGTTAAACCACATTACATGAGTTCCCATACTCATTTGGTTTACGAGCCCTCATTCTATCCGATCTTCCGATTTTAGGTCCGATATTATTAATGTAGTTACCCATATTAGGTGCCGTTTGATTCCGTGATCTTCTAGCATTGCTTGGTGGTTATCCTAGGACTATTGAGCAATCTCAAGTGAGTACATAGACCCCTCTTTTACTGTTTTCCAAACATTTTGGGGTGAAACACATGTGCCTACTTGTTACTTTCGTGCCTTTCATGTTTTCATATCATATGCTTATTATGTTCATTAGTATACATGATTTCATTGTGTTTCTGCTATGTATGTCCATTTAGTGCATACTTAGTACATTGTTTTACATTACATTTCACGCTATGTATGTTCATTTGATTACATACTTAGTGCATTGTTTTCACATGCTTACATTTTGGTATGACATTTGGTTTGTTTAAATGGGACAAAAATACATTCATTAACATTAGCTACGCCATTCGTTAGTAGGTAGTGGTACCATAGGAATTGACAACTCCCGTTCCTAACATCCTAGGTATGTTTGGATGGAAGGAATGACCGAATTCGATAAACATAACACAGATAAACCTTTAATTTGTTTAAAGGTCTATCACCACAGTCACAAGGCTTGAATGTATGCATTATAACAATACCGCATAGATGTTTGTATCAGTATAGCATGCATTTGTTCCACAAAACATAACTTTGATTTAAACTATGTTTAATTCGATACCCTGTTTTTGTGCATTTTACCTATGGTTTAGTTGATGTATTTCACTTGCCATACATGATATTTATGGATACACAATTCATGATTTACATTAAACATAAACATTTTGACATTGATACACACATTTAGTGATTTACATTAGACATAGACATTTTGATATGGTTTACACAATAACACTCGATAATTGATTTATACATGAACAATTTACAATGGTGGTTGGTTTGGGTAAGTGATTTGAGTAACGAGGTGTGTGTAATATGTTACAAGCATGGTGGATACGCCGCTGGTACTTCCTATATATAAGTGCTTGTATGATATTACATGTCGTAGCGTTACTTAAATCATTTCAATATTTGACATATTACATTTTACATAAACAACTTATTTTTCACAAGACATTGTCTTCCAAAATAGTTTATTTTATCCAACTCATTTTACTCGGTTATTTTATTAACCATACACCATTCTTTTATATAGTCTGATTTCTTATCGAGTTTTCATACGAGTTATAAAAGAAAACACTTAACAAGATTCATGACTAATTTTTATTAAACCTATCTTTTAAAACCCAAGTCGTGAATCCTATTTTCACTAAACCTATGTATCTCACAGGCATTTTTATGCTGACGTACCTATTTTCACATGTGTTTTCAGGAGCTGTCGCTTAGGATGATGATCGTGACATTAGGGCGGACCTGTGCCTTAGAGACATAAAACGAAGATAGACTTAGTTTAATTATGTTATGTACTCCTTGTTTCATGTTTAAAGACAATGTAACTCTCTTGTTGATAAATAAAACGTAACTTTAATTTCCATGGTTGTGAAACATTAATTCTGTTACAACACTCCCCGACGTTTCCGCCACGTGTTTGTCGTTTTACGTGGTCGGGGTGTGACAGTTAGCATCACCAAAAAGGCCATAGCAAAGTACATTCGTGCTCTTCCACCATCCCTTCACGATTACGTGGAATCCTCCCCACCCGAAACCAATAAAGAAACCTATCGCCTGGACGCTAAACTCACCCACTACAAAGTCATGGATGGAACCTTGAAACCCAAGGGTTATACCACAACTGCTCATCAAGCCACCACCGAATCAATTGTCGAACCTACTCCATCCAAAATGCCACCAAAACCAACTCGAAAAGTAAGAAGCGGAAGGCTTCAACCCAAAATTTCGCCGTGGTTACTCCACAAAACCCACCTCTTCAACAACAACACCAACAATAACTCGTCCTTACCCAAAACCCCGAACCGACCAAGCGTGCCTACACAGGGACTTTTCCCAAGTGTAATACTTGCACCTACCACCACCCAACCTGTAAGGACCTTCAAAAATGTCCCAAACCAACCCGTAAGTGAAAACCCAGACCCCCGAAACCCTAATCCATATCAAAAATCAAGAAAATCATATTTTTGGTCGTCTCGCGGACCGCGTAAAGCACAAGAGGGCCCTTACACGGGCCGCGTCAACTCAATATTTGACCGGATAAGCATCCGGGCCACATGGCATCCACCTGGCAACCCTTCGTGACCCAGCAAACCTACACGTAGACTAGGTGGCCACGCGGGCCGCGTAAGGATCGGCTTATGGTTCACACGGGCCGCGACAGACCCATTTTTCAGCTATAAATAAAACTGATCATGGCC